>JAKUCV010002438.1:0-55096 GCA_028386065.3 Turnera subulata | reverse complement strand
TACTTCCCTGTATGGATGTTTGCAGTTTCTGATGAGAATTTGTTTCTCATGATTGTGTTTATGAGCACTCCCATTATGTGTGAGTGGGAGATGTTGGAAAATAGTGAGTCCACCCATAAGGGGTGCTCACTTAAGCCCAACTGGGGCCCAATTGGGGCCCAACTATGCTATATATAAGCCACCACAAAGAGGAGGCTAACATACTCGTACAACAGACAACACCAATAACCTGCATACTGTAAACTAGGGATTTAGACCGTGGAAACTAGGAGGCCGATCCGACATACTGTGACGGTCTTCACCGACCAGTAATACAAGCCGTGGCTCCCGATCCTGACAACGCTTCCGCTTCACTTACAGATAAGTGTTCTTTATCTATTATATGTATATGTACATTGAAATCCTTCAAGTCCTTAAGTGCAGCTCTTTGTGAGGTCAGCTCCTCAAAAGATGCCTTCGGGGAAATTGGGTCTGGACCTGCATCTTTGATTGGGAGTGTGTCATCTCCCAGGTTCGTTGCATTGCAGTTAATAATCCGTCCAACTCTGCGAGGATTTCCAGCTCGAGGGGTCCCAGAGGAAGAGTTTCTATGGTGCGAGTCACTGATTGCAATTCCTGAAGAGCTTGGTGGCTCATGGTGGAAGGGTTTTGGGAGCAAAGTTCAAGAAACCGATGCCGGGCCTCTTTGTCATCAGTTTCCCCGGCTTTAACCGAGGGTGATAAAGTCTCCGCTATATGTCTGGTGTCGGCACCAAAAAAAACAGCTTCTCAGAGGATGTTGTCTTCGTTGGAGAAGCATATGCTGGGTCCTTCGAGGGGCCATGCTTTCCAATATCACTTCTTGACCCTGACAAAATGCAATGAGTTATTATGAAGTGGATTCAAGACCCTGATTTTGGGGGAAGAAAATATTTTTAGTTATAGGTATTGTTCCCACCTCATCAGGGAGATCACCACTGGCGTCTGTGCATGGTGGGGAAAAAATAATCATATATTGGATTCTCCGAGCGTGCATGCTTTCCAACATCACCAGCTTCAGTTTCCTGCAAGACTGCAACGAGTTATAATCTACTGGATTCAAGACACTAAAGCGAATATATTTTTCGTTGTTGAGAGCATTGGGATAATCAGGGTAATTCTTTTTTTCTTGCCTTCCTTACTGTCTCGTCAGGATTTTCACTATGGTTCCTGAGAAAAATTGGTTCCCAAGCAACCTGAATCAGGAATTGGTTGACCCCTGGAAAAATGGATCAGCCTAATTCATCAAGTAGGAGTACAAAATGACCTTCTTTTTCTAGAAACAAAAAGGGAAACTATGGTAACTTTACAGGAACAGATGTCTGAACTGGGAAGTAGTGGTGGAAGTTTTGGAGTGTAAAGATAGATGAGAAAGAATCTGTGATACATACCGTCTGTGTGAACAATTTTCGTATAGTATTGTTAGTATATGATTGACATCAGGATACTTATCAGATCAATTGTTTAGCTATCTTATCACTTATTATTATTTTAGTTGTGTTAGAGTTCCAACCTGTGTATACTTCTAGTCACTGTAACACATCAGTTGTATTCTTCAGTATATAATGTATAATATGCACTTTGTAGCCAATTCACAACACATTACAAACCTCGTGTTCATACATTTCTATATGGTAGCGGAGCCAACCAGCTTGACCGCATCAGTCTTTCTTTTTCCAAATTCACTTGTTGTCTTCTTCTCGCTGTCATGGCTTCAGATTTGACTAATAACAGTCCTACCACTTCAGGCTCTAGTTCTAAGACCAACGATTCTGGTGTTTTCCCTGTTGCTGCAGCTCTGCGCCACCTGCCCAGATTCAGTCTTTTAACCAATTCTCACCATTCGATTACCATCAAACTTTCTCATACAAACTACATGTTTTGGCATACATAGATCGAGCCTTTCTTGGCTGGTCAGGGTGTCCCCAGGTATGTCACTGGTTCCTTTCCTTGTCCTTCTCCAATTGTTTTGAATGATGCATGAGAAGCACAACCGAATCTAGCCTATGGACTTTGAATTCAACAGGACCAGGCTATTCTCAGTAGCATTAATTCTTCTCTTTCTGTTGAAGTTTTTCCAACGGTTTTTGGCAAACGTACATCCTAAGAAGCTTGGGATGCACTTGAGTCCTCTCTTGCCTCGTCCAATCAAGCTCGGCGTCTGGCGATCCACTGGGCTCTACAACAGATCTCTCAACACCGTGATGAACCAATTCTGCAGTGCCTGAACCGTGTCAAACATTTCTCTGATGAGCTTGCCGCTAGTGGTCAAGCCATGAGCCCTACTGATTTTCAGATCAGCTTGATTCGGGGTCTTCAACCCGACCTTAAAACTTTTGCTACAATGGTTACTGCTCGACCTGAGCTGATGTCCTTCACAGAACTTCGGGGAGCATTGATGAGCTTTGAGTTCCTTCATCATAATCCTCTAAAGTCCTTGTTTCTTGATCACCTTGCCGCCTCTGAATTACCTAAAGAGCCTTCGGGGCCTACTGCACCTTCTTCCAATGTTTCTCAGCGACAATAGCATTCACAGTATCCATCCCCCTACAGGGGTGGCCGAGGGCGACGGGGACGCGGCAGGAACAACCGCAACTATAATCAGGACTCTTACCGCCCGAAATGCCAAATCTGCAGCAAAATTGGCCATACTGCAGCTAATTGTTTTCAGTGCAATTCTAATTTGACTCCCTCAGTTAATACTGTTTCTCCGGCTTACCCTTCTTACTCTCTAAGTCAATGGTTTCCTGATGCTGGTGCCAGTCACCATGTGACTCCAGAAAAACATACTCTCCATCCCTATACAGAATACTCTGGCCATGATTCGGTTCAGGTTGGTAATGGTCAGGACTTACCCATTGCAGGTGTTGGTAATGTTTCGATTCCCTCCTCCACCAGACCTTTACTTGTTAAAAATATATTACATGTGCCAAAAATCACTCAATCCCTTCTCTCTGTACAACAATTTGCACATGATAATGGAGTTTTCTTTGAATTTCACCCCGAATTGTTTCTTGTAAAGGATCAAGTCACCAAGAACAAACTTCTTACCGGCAGGAGCAGTAATGGTCTTTACACCTTCAATTTTGCTTTGACACAAAGAGGACCACAAGCATTTTCTATTACGAGGGTTGAGGCAGGAACTTGGCACCGACGTCTAGGCCATCCACATCTTCAAACACAACAGCATCTTCTTCACAAATTCAGTCCTCCTGTTTCGTCAGTTTCACATTTTAATTCCTGTCTTTTCTGTCCGTTAGGAAAATCATCACGAACTCATTTGTCTCCCACTTTTAGTCATTCAAATAAACCATTTGATCTTGTTTTTACAGATGTTTAGGGGCCTTTCCCGTATTCTAGTATTTCTAGTTCCAAATATTACGTTTTGTTTGTGGATGATTTTAGTGAATACTTGTGGTTTTATCCAATTAAACGCAAATCAGAAGTCTATCACATTTTCCAAAAGTTTCAAGCCCAAGTTGAAAGGTTGTTTGATACTAAAATTAAATCAGTTCAAAGTGACTAGGGAGGAGAGTAAGATCACTTAATCATTGGTTTTAAAACTGTGGCATCACTCATCCTGTTCAGTGTCCTCACACTCATGAGCAACAAGGCTCCGTTGAGCGACGTCACAGGCATGTTGTTGAAACTGGCCTCAAATTAATGGCACTGCAAAAATTCCACAGAGTTATTGGCACTTTGCATTAGAAACAGCAGTTTTTCTGATTAATTGTTACCAACTCGAGTATTAAATCAAAAATCTCCCCATGAAGTTTTGTTTTCCACCATGCCTGATTATAATTTTCTTCATGTTTTTGGGTGTCTTTGTTATCCTTATCTTCGCCCTCACAATAATCACAAGTTTTCCTATCATTCTGCCCCTTGTGTTTTCTTAGGCTATAGTTCTTTACACAAGGGATATAGGTGCTTAGATTTTGCAACCAAACGAATGTATGTAGCCCACCATGTCAAATTCTTTGAAACACAGTTTCCTTTTATTACCATGCAGCCTCGACCGACTCAAACTTCATCATCAAATGAGAAGTGGGTGTCGGTGCCTCTTACTGTCCTCTTCCTAGATAATGGCCGCTTGCAGTCCCCATCTACCTCACCTGCTCCTGCCTTATCTCATTCTAAAACTTTATCTGCAAACCCCATTGCTCACACACCAACTAGCACGCCTCAATCAAAATCGGAAACCTCATCTTCTCAAGTTCCCAACACCACCACGCCTACCACCTCCACAAGACTTATATCCCGTTGCCCACTCTCTTTCTCACCACCTAGTCTATCAATTTCCCAACCAGAATCAACTCCTGAGTCCAGTACACCGCCACCAGCCGCACAAGTCACACTTGAGCCCACACGTCGATGACTCTTCGAGCTAATCCCAAGCCTCCAACTAGATTTTCCCCATCCAACTACATAACTCAGAAACACACCACACCTCATACTGAACCATCTTCGTTTACCGAAGCAAGAAATTATTCTGTATGGCGCACTGCAATGCAGGATGAGATCAATGCTTTGTTACAGAATCACACAAGGACATTGGTGCCTTATCATCATACCTGAACCTGATAAGGAACAAATGGATTTACAGGATCAAAAAGAAAGCCAGTGGAGTTGTCGAGCGCTATAAAGCTCGACTGGTAGTAAAGGGGTTTCACCAATGGGAAGGAATTGACTTCAAAGAGATTTTTAGTCCCATCGTGAAACCCACCACCATTCGCATTGTGCTTAGTTATCTCTCTCTTGTAACTGGCAGGTACAACAACTTGATGTTAGAAATGCCTTTCTTCATGGAAACCTTGATGAGGAAGTTTATATGGCTCAGCCGCAAGGAATTGTTTCTCCTGACAAGCCTGATCATGTCTGTCATTTGCATAAGTCCTTATATGGCCTTAAGCAGGTGCCAAGAGCTTGGTACCGGCGCCTTAGTGATCATCTGTGCACTCTTGGTTTTTACATCTCCAAGTCTGATTCCTCATTGATGATTTATAGGCGGGATGGTATTGTTTCTTATATACTAATCTATGTGGATGATATCTTAGTTACAGGCAACGATCAAGGTTTTATTGCTGCAGTGATTCACAAGCTTGGGGATGAGTTCTCACTTCACACATTGAGGCGTGCCAATTATTTTCTTGGTGTTCAAATCACTCCCAACAGTAAGGGCCTCTTGTTAATGCAAGAAAAATATATAAAATATCTCTTGAAGAAGTCTGGGATGCAAGAGTGTAAAGGGCTGCACACTCCGGCCTCCACCACGACTAAGTTCACAAAACTTGGAGGCAAAGTGTTTTCCGATCCCACTCTATATCGACAACTTGTTGGTTCTCTCCAGTATCTGGGTAAAACAAGACCAGATATTGTCTTTGCGGTAAATAAAGTTAGTCAATTTATGCAAACACCAATTGAGGAGCACTTCCAAACTGTGAACGAATATTGCGTTACTTAAAGCAAACTGTGCATTACGGTTTGCAGTTGTATCGAGCCACAGATAACACTCTTCAAGTTTACACAAATGCTGATTGGGGTGGTAGTATTGATGATGGAAACTCTACTGCTACTTGGTTTATCTAGGAAAGAACTTAATCTCTTGGTCCTCAAAGAAGCAGCGAACCATGGCTCGGTCATCGACCGAGGCCGAACACAAAGTTGCGGCGAACGATTCTGCAGAACTTTACTGGATTCAGTCACTTTTGAGTGAACTTGGTGTTTCTCACACCACTCTGGCTATTTAAATTGACAACATTGGAGCTACTTATCTCTGCCATAATCCAGTCCAACACCCTCGTACGAAACACTCGGCTCTAGATTTCCATTTTGTAAAAGAACAAGTTACAGCAAACAGATTGTGCATTCTTTTTGTTCAAAGTGAGGGTCAGTTAGTTGATGTTCTGACGAAGCCATTGCCGTCAAAACATTTTCTTCTATTGCGAGACAAACTGAACCTTTGCTCTACCCACGGTTCAGTTTGAGTGGGGAGTGTTAGTGTATGATTGACATTAGGATACTTATCAGATCAATTGTTTAGCTGTCTTATCACTTGTTATTATCTTAGCTGTGTTAGAGTTCCAACGTGTGCATACTTCTAGTCACTATAACACATCAGTTGTATTCATCAGTATATAATGTATAACTTGGCTATGAATACATCAGTTGTATTCATCAGTATAAATTAATTACTTGCCATATTAGTGTTACCTTTCTTTCCACATAGGTCAGAATCGTGGAGGTAAGAATCTCTCTAAATTAATTGCTTGCCATATTATTGTTTTGCTTTAATTGCTAATCGGCATAATCCTATGATAAGTCAGTTTTTTTTATTTTTGTATGAACCCTAATTTTCACATTCTAATATCCCAAAATCTAACATATTATTGCTTACGTACAATTGATTTCTTTATGACTCCACAATTAATAAGAATTTTACAGTTTAGTTGCCTATGGATCTTAAGTAATAATATGTGAATGTAGTATGAGATTTGAAGTGGAAAAAAAGGTAACGAAAAAACCCACCTTGGAACCTCCATTGAAGATGAGGAATCAAGGTTTTTTTATTTTAAGAAATCATACAAGAAATAAATGAGATATAAAATAACCACGTTGGGTTTGGAAAACTGAAATTAAAAAAAAAAATAGCATTAGAGATGATGACGAGTCAAATTAACACATGAAAACAAAAAAGAAAAAAATAGGAGTTAGAGAAAAAAAAACACTAATATTGCAAGCAATTAATTTGGAAGATTGTGAGAATCGTGGGGTAGGAAAAAAATTTTTTATGTTAATAATTTAATTTTAGAAATAATAAATTAAAAAAAAAAGATGATGAAGCGCTCCGACCCGTATTTACCGGTTACAGTAAACACGTGCCGAAACTAATCTTTCCAACAGTTCAGGCAGTACATCGCAGTAAAATGTGACACCGTAAACTCAAATACAGCAGCACACAGTGTACTACAACTGTCACCCATACTCGGGGACCATTATTCAATCTACACACTTTACACAACAGCAGTAGCATAATCCAGAATAAACATCATCATAAGCAATGTAGAAAGCAGCAACACAGCAACATAAATAGCACAGTAGCGAAAGACTTAAATGCACATGCAACTGAGGTATGGATCCGGAGTCAGGTGGAGAAGAAAGCAGCAGCCATCGAACATCGTACCTGATCAACAAAACAACTAAACCTACGGGATGAAACCCCGCAGGCGAGGGGTGAGTCTGAAGTGCTCACTGACGAAGGATAAACAGAGATATTTAATCAACCGTAATACTTTCGAAGTAAACACAGACAAACACAACACAAGAAATCTACCACAACACAACTGAGCCAAGACCAAAAGAATGCTTATTATTATTATTACCAATTTTATCTTTCGGGCCCCGTCACTGGACAAGCTAGGGTCGTACCTGGTTATTAACTAATTCCGGAAGCTAGGCCAAATCACAATCCGGGATCAACATCACCAATCACAACCAATCCGGGATCAACATCCCAATAACAATCTCATCCGGGATCAACATCCCAATATCAATCTCATCCAGGATCAACATCCCCAATAACCAATCCAAACCGGCCATGACACCACAGAACTAGTCTCTAACCATCTAGTCGTACCACTACTTTCCACGTGACAATTATATCATCATCTCAATTCCAGTCCAAATCCATTATCTTCCATCAATTATTCAACTTTCTATTATCTCAGATTAATCCACAGACTCAACCATACAACAATCTCATATCACTACTTATTCACAATTAACAGTTTAATGGTTACTCCCAATACCACAGACCAGCAACACAATCCAGCAACATCACAGCAATCAAACAGCAAACAATAATCATCTCACCAGTTCAATCAAACAACAAAAATATACACAGTATTACGAGCACATATCCAAGGTTATCCATCCTCACCTTAGCCGATTATCAGTTTTGGAAATGTCCAACAGACTCCAAGTCCGGTTCCTCAGGTATCTACTCGTTATCAACTCCTATGTCAAACAGATAATATGCACACATAAGTGATATGCAAATGTCATGCTACTACTATATACCGAAAAAATAAATACTAACTCGTCTCGGTTACTCCCCCGGGTTAATTCCCCATTATTATCATCATTCACAATTTATTTCCAGTGTCTAAGATAATACTATACTTATACCTATACCCAGATACTATTCCGGTACAATACTTCTTTGATAATACCCTTTCTATATTTATTTACCTCCAAAATAATTATTTTTCCATAATATACCATATATTGTTTCCCAAAAACCATTTCCAAAATTATAAACTTTTTTTATTATTTCTCTTCCATTTATTTCCTTTTTCAGAATATATTTCCTTTTTTTTTTAAAATTCGGACTGGACCCAAAATAACAGCCCAACTCATGGAATTCAACCCAACAGGTCAGCCAGGCCAAGACGCAGAGCCCAGATCAAGCATGAGCCGCAAGCCCACGCCAGACCCAGACCCGCGCCAGTGTAGACTCCAGCTGACTCGTTGAGGAAACGGGTCACTCACCCTCAATCCGGGTCTGCGACGGTGACACGGGTGAAACAGCAGCGAGCGACAACGGAGGCGAGGCGATGAGATCGAACAGGCGACGGCGGCGGAAAACTCTCGGCTACTGGGCGCGGCTGCAGACTGTCGACGGCGAAGGAATGAGCGGCGACGAGGAACCAACACTCAAAATGGGTCGTCGGGTCCTTGGCTGTCGACGGCGCGTCGAGTGGCGAGGGCGGTTGACGATGGGTTTGCTTGGACGGCGTCTGAGAGGAGAAGGCAATGGTGTGAGTGGTGTCACGAGTAGCAGCACGGTTCACTTCCTCGTGAACAGTGACCGCGGTGAAGAGAAGGAAGGTGACGGTGACGTGCGTGTTTGGGTTGGGTCTTTGGTGTTTTTCTTCTTTTTTTTTTCCTTCAGATATGGGTTTTGTGTGATGAGTTTTACACGGGTTTTGAATATCTGTAGAGGAAGGGACGGAAGAGAGGCTGGCAGTGGGTTTCCTTTTCTTTTGCAGAGGTGAGTGAAGGTGGTACTGGGAAGCAGATTGTTTTAAGCTAATGGTTGCAACTACAGGTGAGGCATGGACAAGTACTAGCGAAGCACAGGTTAGACAAGCAGTTCACATGCTTCACAGTTGAAGGCGCCTACTGCCTCATTACTGTGCAGCAAGTGAAGCGTGTCCCGTCCGGACCAGAAAATAATTATAATACCCCCTTGACTTTATTTCTGGCCCGATAACTCGGGGTTAATCCCGACTTTCTGAAGATTCCTGGACCCGAAAAATTCCAACTTTGGTCCTAAAAATCCGCAGAAAGATCCCGAACGTGGGACAAGATTCGGTTTCGGAATCTGATGCACGAATTACCATAAATTAATTACCCAAGATTAATTTTTAATTGTAAAATAAATTTTACGGTGATGGTAAAAACGTAAAAATTACCCGGGTTGTTACAGCCTACCCACCTTAAAAGAATTTCGTCCCCGAAATTCACTCCGGTGCTGTAAACAGGTGCGGATACTGAGAATGCATGTGCTCCTCAACTTCCCATGTAGACTCGTTCGCAGAGTGCTTGCTCCATTTGACTTTTACCATCGGAATGACTCGGTTCCTCAACTGTCTGACCTCTCGGGCAAGGATCTGCTCCGGCAATTCTGTATACGTAAGATCCTCTGCGACCTCAACATCTGCTGTAATAACCACATGACTCAGATCGGGTCTATACCTCCTCAACATGGAAACATGAAACACATCATGAATCCGGGACAACTCCTCTGGTAAGGATAATCTGTACGCCAACGGTCCAACCCTTTCCACAATCTCGTATGGTCCGATGTACCTGGGACTCAGCTTCCCTCTTCTCCTGAATCTGATAACACCCTTCCAAGGTGCAACTCGGAGGAAAACTCTTTCTCCCACTTGGTACTCCATCTCACGACGGTGTTTATCAGTATAACTCTTCTGTCGGTCCTGTGCTGCTCTTATACTCTACTTAACTACTTGAATCTTATCAACTGTCTGCCTAACCAAATCTGGTCCCACAATCAAACGGAGACCTTCTTCATCCCAACATACTGGACTTCGGCATGTCCTTCCGTAAAGAGCTTCAAACGGTGTTATGCCAATACTAGAATGAAAACTGTTGTTGTAGGTGAACTCTGCTAAAGACAAATACTGATCCCAACTCCCACTGAAATTAAGAGCACAAGCCCTTAACATGTCCTCCAGTGTCTAAATAGTCCTCTCTGATTGTCCATCAGTCTGAGGATGAAATGTGGTACTGAAACTCAGCTTCGTTCCCAAAGTTGCTTGCAAACTCTTCCAGAACCGTGATGTGAATCTCGAATTTCTGTCTGAGACTATGGACTTAGGAATCCCATGTAGTCTCACAATCTCTGCAACATACTGTTTCGCCAACTTATCCAGAGTATCTGTCTGTCGGATGGGAAGAAAATGAGCTGATTTTGTAAGTCGTTCAACGATTACCCAGATGGCATCACGCTGTCTCCGGGTCAACGGTAATCCAACCACAAAATCTATAGTGATCATCTCCCACTTCCACTCTGGCACTGTCAAGGATCTCATCTTTCCTGCTGGATCTTGATGCTCGGCTTTCACTTGCTGACAAGTGATACACTTAGCCACATACTCGACTACATCTTTCTTCATACACGGCCACCAAAAATGACTCCTCAAATTCTGATACGTTTTGGTACTTCAAGGGTGCATAGCGTACGGCGTCATATGTCCTTCTTCCAAAATCTGACTGCGTAGGTCACCAACACTGGGTACACATAGGCGTTTCCCCAGCATCAATGCACTATCCTCAACTATGTAAAACTTGTCTTCTTTCCCACTACGGACTGCTTCCTTGATCAAGTCGGGATCTCCATCTTGTAGTTCCACAATCCAGCCTCTCAGGTTAGACTTAACTTCAATGTGGGTCAACAAGGCTCCTGTCTCGTCCACTGACAAATCAACTCCCATCTTCCTTAACTCGATGAGTGAGGACATCGAGTAGGTCGTGGAAGCATCTTCTGGTTGTCTCCGGCTCAAAGCATCTGCTACAACATTAGCTTTTCCAGGGTGATACTCAATAGTATAATCATAATCATTCAGCAACTCAACCCAACGTCGTTGTCGCAGGTTAAGTTCTTTCTGAGTCATGATGTACTTGAGACTCTTATGATCTGTGAAGATCCGACATCTCTCACGAAACAGATAATGTCGCCAAATCTTCAAAGCAAGAATCACTGCGGCCATCTCCAGATCATGTGTCCGGTAGTTCTTCTCATGTGGCCTCAACTGTCTCGAAGCATAAGCAATCACTCGGCCCTCTTGCATCAGAACTTCTCCCAAATCAAGACCTAAAGCATCACAAAACAGCACATACTCCACTCCTGGCTTAGGTACTGTCAAGACTGGTGCTGATGTCAACTTCTTCTTCAGTTCATCAAAACTCTTCTAGCAGGCATCACTCCATACAAAGGCTTGATCTTTCCTCAGTAGCTTGGTCATGGGACTGGCTATCATGGAAAAACCCTCGATGAACCTCCGGTAATATCCTGCAAGGCCAAGAAAACTTCTGACTTCGGGTACCGTCTTGGGTGGCTCCCACTCTAGAACAGCTTTCACTTTGGCAGGGTCAACCTTAATCCCTTCCCCGGATACAACATGTCCAAGGAATGCAACTTCCTCAACCCAAAACTCACACTTGCTAAACTTGGCATACAACTCTTTCTCCCGCAGCCTCTGTAGTACTACCCTCAGATGCTCCTCATGTTCTTCTCTGCTCCTGGAGTATATCAGAATGTCGTCGACGAAGACTACCACAAACTTGTCCAAGAACCCGTTCAGGACCAAGTGCATCAAGCACATGAAAACTGCAGGTGCATTGGTCAAGCCGAAAGGAACCATTGTGAACTCAAAATGTCCATACCGAGTATGGAAGGCCGTCTTCAGTATGTCCTTCTCTGCAATCTTGACCTGATGGTAGCCAGATCGAAGATTTATCTTAGAAAATATAGTAGCTCCCTGCAACTGATCAAATAGGTCATCAATCCTGGGAAGCGGGTACTTGTTCTTCACTGTCACTTTGTTCAACTGTCGGTAGTCCACACACATCCGCAAACTGCCATCTTTCTTCTTCACGAAGAGGACTGGTGATCCCTAGGGTGATGTACTAGGTCGGATGTATCCTTTCTCCAGTATCTCATCTAACTTTTTCTTCAACTCCTGGGGTTCTGCCTGTGCCATCCGATATGGTGCCATCGAGATAGGTGTCACTCCCTGCATTAAATCGATGGTGTACTCGACTTCCCTGTCAGGTGGCAATCCTGGCAGATCCTCTGGAAACACATCTAGAAACTCCTTGACAACTGTGATGTCCCCCAAAACCGGAGTCTGAACTTTTTCACCCATGACATGGGTCAACAAAGCATCTAGACCCAACGGCTTCATCCCAATATCCTGATTAGCAGAGATACTACATGTAGTAGCAGCTCTCCCAATACCTATCAACAAAACCTTTCGCCCATCATCGGATGTCAATAGCACTTCCTTGGTTCGACAGTTCACCATAGCACTGTACTTGGACAACCAATCCATCCCCAAGATGATATCGAAACCTCCCATGTTCATCACAACCAACCGTGCAAGAAAAACCTCGCTATCGTATGAAAGCGAAACGTCTCTGCACACATGGGTTAATCAGACCACTATACCCGCATGTAACCTAACCCTCATCGGACAAGTTAAACACTCTCCCGTATAGTTATGTAGTATTGCAAAGCTTTGCGCAACAAAAGAATGTGTAGCACCAGGATCAATCAAAGTATAAGCAGTACTACCAAAGACTGTAAAAGTACCTGCTATAACATTGGCATTCTCTGGATCCTCATCAGCGGTAATCATAAGTGCTCTCGGCACTGCTGCACTCTGATTCATGGCTGACTAGGTCCTAGCAGGAACAGCTCTACGTCCTCAGCCTCGGCCAACTCCAGAACCACTAGGAACACTGGCAACTAAGGCTTGCACCGTTTGAACAGGTGTCGTACCTCCAGATCTTCCCAACTTGAGACAAGCATATCGGTAGTGCCCAACTTCGTTACACTCATAGCACCTCACCTGAGACAGAGGAGGTCTCGGGCGAGCATTCGAAGATGAAGTCCCTCCAGACTGCGTCCAAGAACTGCCTCGGTTTTTGTAGTTGTTATTGTTCCATCCACGTCCCTAACTCACTGGCATGAACTGGCTCTGTCTACCCTGACCGATTCGCTGGTGTCCGGAACCTCTTGTTCTGTCCCCCAGAACTTTGTGCAGCTTGCCTCTTACGGATCTCCTGTTGCTTTCTCTCATTGCCCAACCAGATAATCTCGGCTCTTAGGGCATCTGTTAGCATGTCCTGGTAAGTCTCATAGACCTTGCATCCCATGACTATCTGGATGCCAGATCGAAGACCATCCCAGAATCATTTACATCTGGCCTCCGGAGTAGCTACAAACTCTCTGGCATAGATGGATAGGCGGTTGAACTTGATCTCATAATCATTGACTGTCTGTTCTGGTCCCTGTAGTAGTCCTAGAAACTCTTATCTCATCTGGTCCTGGTATGCCTCAGAAACAAACTTCCTTCGGAACATCTCCATGAACTGGTTCCACGGCATAGTGATAGCTGCCGGCAGGTCCCTGGTGGTAGACTCCCACCAATCAATGGCTTCTCCTCGGAACATGGCAGCGACATATCTGGCCCACTTGTCATTCCTACATGTCAGCTTCAGCATAACCCTGTTCATCTGTCTGAGCCACTGATCAGCATCCTGTGGTGTAGTAACACCAGTGAAAATCTCTGCCCCAAGCTTCTCCAGCTTCATATACACTGGATCTTCAACTAGTCCCTGGTTCTCCATTTCCCGACCTTTCACAACTTCGATACGAGCATCTCTAGCATTTTGCCTTCGCAGAATCTGAGTTACGATGTTTAACATCTGCGTAGGGTCTCCAAAAGGAACAATCAGAGGATGTTCCGGACCTCTCGCAACTTGTTGCGGTTGATTCATCGATACCTGATCGTCATCTAGGTGACCTCCAGCATGCTGATTCCCTCCAACCGGATACATTCGTACCTATATGAGAATGTACATGTATGCATGTCATATCATGTCGTGACAAATCTTATGCACAAACAAACAATCATGCAATCACAGTTATGTCCCTAATGACCTACTGCCTACTCCGCTACCAAAATGAAAAGCCCCGACCCGTATTTACCGGTTACAGTAAACACGTGCCGAAACTAATCTTTCCAACAGTTCAGGTAGTACATCGCAGTAAAATGTTACACCGAAAATTCAAATACAGCAGCACACAGTATACTACAACGGTCACCCACACTCGGGGACCATTATTCAATCTACACACTTTACAGAATAGCAGTAGCATAATCCAGAATAAACATCATCATAAGCAATATAGAAAGCAGCAACACAGCAACATAAATAGCACAGCAGCGGAAGACTTAAATGCACATGCAGCGGAGGTATGGATCCAAAGTTAGGTGGAGAAGAAAGCAGCAGCCATCGAACGTCGTACCTGATCTACGAAACAACTAAACCTACGGGATGAAACCCCGCAGGCGAGGGGTGAGTCCGAAGTGCTCACCGACGAAGGATAAATAGAGATATATAATCAACCGTAATACTTTCGAAGTAAATATAGACAAACACAACACAAGAAATTTACCATAACACAACTGAGCTAAGACCAAAAGAATGCTTATTATTATTATTACCAATTTTATCTTCCGGGCCCCGTCACTGGACAAGCTAGGGTCGTACCTGGTTATTAACTAATTCCGGAAGCCAGGCCAAATCACAAACCGGGATCAACATCCCCAATCATAACCAATCCGGGATCAAGATCCCAATAACAATCTCATCAATTATATCGTCATCTCAATTCCAGTCCAAATCCATTATCTTTCATCAATTACCCTACTTTCTATTATCTCATATTAATCCACAGACTCAACCATACAACAATCTCATATCATTATTTATTCACAATTAACAGTTTAATGGTTACTCCCAATACCACAGACAAGCAACACAATCCATCAACATCACAGCAATATCCACAACAATCAAATAGAAAACAATAATCATCTCAGCAGTTCAATCAAACAACAAAAACATACATAGTATTACGGGCACATATCCAAGGTTATCCATCCTCACCTTAGCCGATTATCAGTTTTGGAAATGTCCAACAGACACCAAGTCCGGTTCCTCAAGTATCTGCTCGTTATCAACTCCTATA
This sequence comes from Turnera subulata, assembly GCA_028386065.3. Classification (NCBI taxonomy): domain Eukaryota; kingdom Viridiplantae; phylum Streptophyta; class Magnoliopsida; order Malpighiales; family Passifloraceae; genus Turnera; species Turnera subulata. The sequence continues at coordinate 39,732 of JAKUCV010002438.1, read as the reverse complement.
TCAAACAGATAATATGCACACATAAGTGATATGCAAATGTCATGCTACTACTGTATACCAAAAAATAAATACTAACTCGTCTCGGTTACTCCCCGGGTTAATTCCCCATTATCATCATCATTCACCATTTATTTCCAGTGTCTAAGATAATACTATACTTATACCTATACCCAGATACTATTCCGGTACAATACTTCTTTGATAATACCCTTTCCATATTTATTTTCCTCCAAAATAATTATTTTTCCATAATATACCATATATTCTTTCCCAAATACCATTTCTGAAATTATAATTTTTTTTTATTATTTCTCTTCCATTTATTTCCTTTTTCAGATTATATTTCCTTTCTTTTTTTTTAAATTCGGACTGGACCCAAAATAACAGCCCAACTCATGGAATTCAACCCAACAGGTCAGCCAGGCCCAGACGCAGAGCCCAGACCAAGTATGAGCCGCAAGCCCACGCCAGGCCCAGACCCGCGCCAGCGCAGACTCCAGCTGACCCGTTGAGGAAACGAGTCACTCACCCTCAATCCGGGTCTGCGACGGTGATACCGGTGAAACAGCGGCGAGAGACAACGGAGGCGAGGCGACGAGATCGTACAGGCGACGGCGGCGGAAAACTCTCGGCTACTGGGCACGGCTGCAGACTGTCGACGGCGAAGAATGGAGCGACGACGAGGAACCAATACTCAAAACGGGTCGTCGGGTCCTTGGCTGTCGACGGCGTGTCGAGCTGCGAGGGCGGTTGGCGATGGGTTTGCTTGGACGGTGTCTGAGAGGAGAAGGCAATGGTGTGGGTGGTGTCACGAGTAGCAGCACGGTTCACTTCCTCGTGAACAGTGACCGTGGTGATGAGAAGGAAGGTGACGGTGACGTGGCGTGTTTGGGTTGGGTGTTTGGTGTTTTTCTTTTTTTTTTTTTTTCCTTCAGGTATGGGTTTTGTGTGATGAGTTTTTCACTGGTTTTGAATTTCTGCAGAGGAAGGGATGGAAGAGAAGCTGGCAGTGGGTTTCCTTTTCTTTTGTAGAGGTGAGTGAAGGTGGTACTGGGAAGCAGATTGTTTTGAGCTAAAGGTTGCAACTACAGGTGAGGCACTGGCAAGTACTGGCGAAGCACGGGTTAGACAAGCAGTTCACATGCTTCACAATTGAAGGCGGCTACCACCTCATTACTGTACAGCATGTGAAGCGTGTCCCGACCGGACCAGAAAATAATTATAATACCCTCTTGACTTTATTTCTGGCCCGATAACTCGGGGTTAATCCCGACTTTTCTGAAGATTCCTGGACCCAAAAAATTCCAACTTTGGTCAGAAAAATCCGCAGAAAAATCCCGAACGTGGGACAAGGTTCGGTTTCGGAATCCGATGCACGAATTACCATAAATTAATTACCCAAGATTAATTTCTATGGTAAATAACTGTAAAATAAATTTTACGGTGACGGTAAAAACGTAAAAATTACCTGGGCTGTTACAGATGATGTGGAAAGTTAATAAAATTTTCCATTGAAACAATGCCACATATGTTTGTAAGACTCTCTTAGTAGAAAATTTTTTGTAACTCTAGTATTATTGAATTCTAATAAGTCTCGAAAATTAGTTTGGAGTTTGTATCTTTTAAGTAAATAAGAACATAATAAAATTTTCTCATATATTAAATAAAATTATAAATTGTAGAATCATGAAGTAATAATATTTTAAAGCATTTATAAAATATTATTATTATTGGATGATTTTAGTTAGTTTGGCCTTCAATACTAAAATAAATTTTGTATTAAGTTAGAAAAATATATATACCCTAAGTATAAGTGGGTCATAAAAAGGTGCCTATCAGGTAGGTGGATCAACCAGCGACCTAACTTGCTAATTTTCGTATGGTGTCATAAATAGGTACCATTAGATAGGTGGACGAATAATATATTTTCTTATTAAGGATAAACAAAGTAAACAAGTGGAGTAGGAAATAAGGACGAATTTGTTGCAGAGGATGTGAAAAGGCAACCTCTGAAGAACAAAAGGGAAAAGAAAAAATTTGGATTTGTAGACATCCAAATGCAACAAATTCTTATGAAAGTTAAAATAGAAAAAGAATAAAAGAATATTGTAATTAGATTCTGTTTACTTTTCAAAAATTCATGTCTTAAAATTCAAAGTTTAAAATATAGTTGGTATTTTACTTAAATGTTTAATATTTTGCAATCTCAACAAAAATTTCAAAAGAACATTGTAAGAGGTGATTATTATATTAACTATTTTTAGCACTTATATGAACTTATAAATTACAATTTCAAATTTTCACCTCAATTAATAAATATTTAATTGATCTTTTAAATTATTGTACAATTATGACAAAATGGATGCACATGCACAAAAACTGGTTTCATAAACAATTATTAGTAGATTAACAATAACTATATATATGGTTGATATAGATAGGCCCAACCCATGAATAGGCCCAATGACCAATAACCGAGGCAGGGCCCAAAGGCGTGTGAGGCCAGGGATCAGGCCCTCTAGGCAAGGCCCAAGGACCCACGAGGCAAGGACCCCCGGACCATGAACCAGGACCCCCGGGAGAGGTCCAAGAACCGGAGGCCCTTTATGCCACCTCCACACCGACTTATCCGGAGGATATCCGAGCACATCCAGATGAAATCCAATTACAACCATTGAGGACGTGACACGTGGCAGAGCAGACTCCAAATAAATACCCCAAAAACCAGATATTTTGGGGGGCTTCCTCTCATTCTCCAGCCGGACTCTCTCTCTCTCTCTCTTTCTCCTCTCCTCACTCCCGATTCTCTGCCTTTGCACACAACTCATACCATGTACATCAACTATACAATATCAATAAAGAATAGACATCCCCTGATTCTGTTTTACATCAGTTTGGTTCCGTTGCCGGGAACGATTTGAAAGCCACAATCCATCAAACATCAACCATACAAAATCCCTCAACAATCAACAAGAAATGACAATGATTACAACACCATCGGATAGCACAGATTCAGCAAACCAACAGCAACGCATTAACACATCAACAGATCTAATGGATCCAGCATATTTACAAATAGCAAACAAGTTTGTTTAATCGTAAATTTGTTTAACCATCTAGCTAACGGTATTTTAATGCCTGAATTTGTGCAGATTGTGAAACAGAAAGGCAGAGCAAAAACAAATTAAAACCAAACCAGAGATCCGTGGTGAAGGAGAGCAGAGCCATGAGTGCCGCTGTTCGTGAGGAACAGAGGAGCTGGCGGGAAAGAGGCTGAAAAGCCAGCAGATCCGGTTGAACACGACCAGATCTACAACAGACATGATTCACCCGCCAAGCGTTGCTGATGGGCTCGAATCAAGAGGCATCTTGTTGTCACGGGCGGTAGCATCGTCGATTGGGGGAAGATCTGATGAGAAGAGGCGCCGCCATCAACAGCTCGCACCACCACCGTGCACCGCCGAGCTGAGGAAAGCACAGGAGAAACCTATGGCCCCGCTGATAAAAGAGCAACCTTAGGCCGTGGGATGCGGTTGCGAACCCCACCTGATGCCGCTTCTGCTGCAGTACATCGCCAGAGGAGGAGAGGAAGTGAGGCGGATCTGGAAGGAGCTACCTTTAATCCCGTCGTAACTGACCAGAGGAGAAGCCAGAGTGGTGGAAAGCTCCTCTCTCGCACCTTGTTGGCCGCCATGGAGCCAGTCGCCGTTGCAGATAACACCGGAGAACAGGAAATCGTTCAAGATCCTTGTCGCTGCTGGCCAGAGCATGGCGTGGAAACAGGACTCAGCGAAACCCCACGCACATGTCGCCTCTTTGCTAGAGACCAGGAGAGGATGAACCGGTGCTGTCGTGGCTGTGCTTGTGTCACTATGCTGAAAGGCACGCTGGAGGAGATCAGTCGCTGACCATGTCGCTGCCCATGGAGGTCACGCGTGCGAAAGGAGAAAAAGGAGAAAGCAACACGCACAATGAAGGGCAGAAACAACTGTTGAGACGCACGTGAAGAATAAAGAAAAGGGAAGAAAAATGGATGCTGGACTCAATCAATCAACGAGCCGAGATGTTGAATGGCCCAAACTTACAGTTTAAAAAAAAAAAGGGCGAGCAGGACCTGAGGATAGCCCAGTATGCTACTGAGGCCGTGAAAAATTCTGATGGCCCAACATGTGTAGTAAAAAACCAATTGGTTAAATCATTTGTTACTTTCTATTATGTATTTAATTATATTATATTCATGTAACTGATATTTTAATTATTTAATATATTATGCTAAGTGTATTTTATTAAATCAGAAAACTAATGGTTTCTATTATGGAATGTTAATTTACTTGTGGATGTTTATATTCAAAGGATTATTCCGTTCGGGGAGGAACGAAGTGTTGGACCCCGAGAAGAATTTTCCCGAGGACCACGAAGTATTGGACCCGAGAAGAATCTTCCCGAGGACCAAGAAGTGAGGGGCCCAAGGAGGACTCTTCACGAGGACCTTTTGCACAAGGACCCCGGTGAAGAATTTCCACGAGGACCTTCTCGGCTGAGTCCCTGGAAAGTGCTTCATGTGGAGGCGAAAATCACTCCCTAGGACCCTGAGGAACACGAGGACCTTTTGCATGAGGACCTCGAAAAGCCATTCATGCGAAGTCTTCCCGAGGACCAATAACTGGACCTAAGGAGGAATCTTCATGAGGACCTTTTGCTCGAGGACCTCGAAAATCTGTTCACACGGAGGCAATCATAAGCCACCGAGGAGAAAACAACAAAAGCGATCGATCCCCGCATGGAGAAAATCATCCACGGAGACGGAAGCATCCCTTGCAATGAGAGCAATTGTCATCACCAAACACCTAGCACAACACATGGAGTTGTCCTCGGACCCGACAGGGAGCTAATTGGAGGACCTCAAAAGGTAGATCCTGCAGCAAGGACCTGAGGGAACCCTGGAAGGAAGTAGGCCATGAGCAAGTTGTCTCAACAGAGAGGATGTTCATAAAAATGAAGAAAGTTGCTCCTGAGAAGGAGGAAACAACCCCTGGAGCGAACAATCCCAACGGAGGAACAAAACAGCCCCAGGAGCAAGCGATTCCTTTGGAGGAAGAAGCAGTTCCTGGAGGCGAAACAATTGAAGGGCACGCGGTGAAGTTCCTGCCAAAACAACCCCAAGTGCATGTGGCCCCTATGGAACAAAAGCAGCCCCAAAGACAGACACATTTCTCACCAAATAAAAGGTAGCTGATCCTGTGAAGGTGTGAGCAGCCTTGTGAACAAGCAATCTCGCTGGAGGGTAGAAATTGCTCCTGGAGATGGATGCACCTTTTACAGGGGGAACCAACCATTGGGACCAAAAATAATGGAGGAGCGGAGCTCCAGGCCTTAAGAATTCAACTATGCAAGCATAAGGTGTGTAAGAATCAACATCACTAGCCCGGCGGAGCTGTGAACAGGCCCTACGAGTGGGAGCTAATGATTCAGAGCTCTTTTACCAAAAGTTAGAAAACTTCAGCCCCCAAGAATGAGCACTTGGAGCGAAAACATTAAATGCAACCACACGACCAAAGTGACGTGAAGCGTAGGACCTACTTAGACCTCACAGCAGTACCCATGGAAAGCTATCTCACGAAAGGAACAACCGTCCCCAGCCCCTGTGGACGAAGAAGCCGTAGAGGCCCTACACTTAGAGGCCCTACACCCGAAGGTCCTCAACATAAAAGAGGGACAAAATCCAAAACCACTTCAAATGGAGAATGCTTTAATTAAAGCAGGACGTTTTGCTGGGAGGATCCTCAAGGAAGGGTGAGACTTCCCAAAAAGTGGAATGACAACCTCAAGTGCTTTAATTAAAGCAAGGAGGTTGGAGAGAAGAACCACAACGTGAAGGAAAGTTGCAACGCAAAATTATTCACATACTCGAGAAGGATTTTTGTGATGGCTCACAAAAACGAGATGGAGAAAATTCAACCTACAAGCCAAACATGAAGCTCCTGAAGAGGCGAAAAGCTACTCAGGACCTGTAAATCGAATGCAAAGCCCTTGGGAGGCAAAGAAAAAAAGAAAAAAAAAAGTGAAGGGTCTATGTGCCCATAATCCGCAAAAGGACTTCTCCCAAAAAATAAGGGCCACGATTGCCCATAAAAAACTAAAGGACCGTTGAGTGTCCGACAAAAGAGCCAAGTCCCCAAACAAAAGGACCGTTGAGTGTCCAGGGCCAAGTCCCCAAACAAAAGGACCGTTGAGTGTCCAGGGCCAAGTCCCCAAATTAAAGGACCGTTGAGTGTCCAAGGCCAAGTTCCCAAAAACGGGCCAAGTTCCCAAAAACGGGCCAAGTCCCCCAAGTCCCCAAAAAACGGGCCAAGTCCCCAAACAAAAGGACCGTTGAGTGTCCAGGGCCAAGTCCCTGGGCCAAGTCCCCAAACTAAAGGACCGTTGAGTGTCCAGGGCCAAGTCCCCAAAAAACGGGCCAAGTCCCCAAACAAAAGTACCGTTGAGTGTCCAGGGCCAAGTCCCCAAAAACGGGCCAAGTCCCCAAACTAAAGGACCGTTGAGTGTCCAGGGCCAAGTCCCCAAACTAAAGGACCATTGAGTGTCCAGGGCCAAGTCCCCAAACTAAAGGACCGTTGAGTGTTCGCCAAAACGGGCTATGTCCCAAAACAAAAGACCCACGCGTCCAAAACGGGCTATGTCCAAAAAATAAAGGACCCACGCGTCCAAAAAGGGCAATGTCTCAAAGTAAAGGACCTACGCGTCCAAAACGGGCTATGTTCCAAAATAAAAGACCCACGCGTCCAAAACGGGCTATGTCCCAAAGTAAAGGACCCACGCGTCCAAAAACGGGCTATGTCCCAAAGTAAAGGACCTACGCGTCCAAAACGGGCTATGTCCCAAAATGAAGGGCTCACTCGCCCAATGGACCCATAAGAGCGTCCCAAAAAGGGCAGTCCCACAAATCACGCGCTTGGAAACATACAAATCAAAGGACCTGGAGTGTCTCGAAAAGGCTTGAGTGCCATAATTGAAGGCCCTTGCGCCAACGAGGCCGGAGTGCCAATGCGAAGGCCTAAGTGCCAAAATGGAAGGCCTTTGCACCAACAAGGCCGTAGTGCCAATGCTAAGGCCCAAGTGCCAAATTGGAAGGCCCTTGCGCCAACGAGGCCGTAGTACCAATGCCAATTTTAAGGCCTAAGAGCCAAAATTAAAGGACCTTATTTTGGGAAAAGCATGTCAATTTTCAACAAAAGGTCCCAAGGCCAATCCAAGCTTGTAATAAAAAAAAAAACGCAAATGAACAAATTGCCAAGTCCAAGGACATAAGGGATTTCAAACCAAGGATTTGGTTGGCAACTAGAGATCCTACGCCCTAGGGCCTCAGGGAGGAGGACCTAGGAGGAAGGGCCGAAGATCGCAACTAGAGATCCTACGCCCTAGGGCCTCAGGGAGGAGGACCTAGGAGGAAGGGCCGAAGATTGCAATCAAGACCTTAAGCCCTAGGGCCTAGGAGACAAGGACTCATGGGTCCCAAAGGTGGCCTCGACATCAAAATTCAAAACATCCCCAAGTTATAAATTCCAGGAACCGAGCCAGGAGTAGCAAAAACAAAGAGACCACGTCCCAAGAGCTGAAATGAAGGCCCCCTCACCAGTAAGGCCCCAGCTCTAATTTTAAGGCCTAAATGCCAAATCAGAGGCCCTTGTGTTAGCAAGGCCCTCCATGCCAATATACGAGGCCTAACGACCGAAGCAAAGGCCCTCGCACCAAAACAAAGGCCCTGGAGCCAATCGGCGGGCCTAAGTACCAAAATGATAAGGTGCTAACCCAGGCCTAAATGATAAGATGCAAACAAACCAGGAGGATAAGGACCAAAAGCGTCCAAAAGAGTACCAAGGATCTTGTCTTGAAGGACCTGGAACACTAAAGAAGAGTCCAGATTGTTGTGTTGAAGACGCCCAAGTAGTAAAGGACCCAAGCGTCCTAGATATAAAGGACCCAAGCGTCCCACAAACTAAAGGACCCAGGTGTCCCGCTCGTGATGGACTTAATGTGTACAAGGCAAACAGGCCCGATGCCCCGCATTCAACAAAGGACCTAGATAATGGGCCCAAAGTTCTGCATTCAATGAAGGACCTTGACCAATTGTAAAAGGAAAAGGTCCTCAAAATCAAGGGGTGAAGGCCCCGCATCCATTAAAGAACCTACTACCTATAAAAGGCAAAGGTCCTTAAAGGGGTTAAAGCCCCACATCCGGCGAAAGGCCTAGTGCTCAAAAGGCAAAGGCCCTCAAAATCAAGGGGTTAGGGCCCCGCACCCAAGCAAGAACCAATGAAACTCCAAAGGAGGCTGGGAGCTAAAGTCAAACCTTAATACCCAAAAGCAAAGGATCTAGGAGCGTCCCGAAGGTGGCTGTCCTAAGAGCAAAGGACCTAGAGGTGTCCAGAAGGTGGCTGTCCCAAAAGCAAAGGACCTAGAAGTGTCCCGAAGGTGGCTAAGTCCCAAAAGCAAAGGACCTAGAAGTGTCCCGAAGGTGGCTAAGTCCCAAAAGCAAAGGACCTAGAAGTGTCCCGAAGGTGGCTAAGTCCCAAAAGCAAAGGACCTAGGAGTTTCCCGAAGGTGGTTGTCCCAAAAGTAAAGGACCTATTGTGTCCACAAATGAGAAGGGCCGTGAGGCAAAGGGCCTGGACGCATCCTAAAAGTGGCTGACCAAGAAAGGACCCTCGCAAAAGGACCAAGAAGCAAATGACCCATGCGACCCAGATCCTCGTGCCTAGAATTAGGCCTAGTTGCCTACAATTCAACCTAGAATAAAGGACCTATGCATCCCCCAACGGGTAAAAGGGCCACGAGTGCCCCACAATTGGTGAAGAACCTAAGGCGTCCCAAAGTGAAAGACCTACAATATCCCAAATCTGATCAAGGACTTTGAGCGTCCTTTAAAGGGTTAACGTCCCAACTATAGTGGACTTGATGCCCCTCCATTCCTAAAGGACCCACAAACCTACATTCATCTTTTGAAAGGCAAGAAGGTCCAGGAAACCAAGGGGTTAAGGCCTCGCTTGCCCGTAAGAGGCGATGATCCTCAAAACCAAGGGATTGAGGCCCCACATGCCCATAAGAGGCGAAGGCCCTCAAAACCAAGGGGTTGAGGCCCCACATGCCCGTAAGAGGCGAAGGTCCTCAAAACAAAAGGGTTGAGGCCCCACATGCCCGTAAGAGGCGAAGGTCCTCAAAACCAAGGGTTAGGGCCCTTCATGCCCATAAGAGGCGAAGGTCCTGGAAACCAAGGGGTTAAGGCCCCGCTTGCCCGTAGGAGGCGATGGTCCTCAAAACCAAGGGGTTGAGGCCCCACATGTCCATAAGAGGTGAAGGTCCTCAAAACCAAGGGTTAAGGCCCTTCATGCCCGTAAGAGGAGAAGGTCTTCAAAACCAAGGGGTTGAGGCCCCACATGCCCATAAGAGGCGAAGGTCCTCAAAACTAAGGGTTAAGGCCCTTCATGCCCGTATGAGGAGAAGGTCCTCAAAACTAAGGGGTTGAGGCCCCTCATGCCCATAAGAGGCGAAGGTCCTCAAAACCAAGGGGTTAAGGCCTCGGATGCCCATAAGAGGCGAAGGTCCTCAAAACCAAGGGGTTAAGGCCCCGGATGCCCATAAGAGGCAAAGGTCCTCAAAACCAAGGGGTTGAGCCCCCACATGCCCATAAGAGGCGAAGGTCCTCAAAGCCAAGGGGTTAAGGCCCCGGATGCCCGTAAGAGGCGAAGGTCCTCGAAACCAAGGGGCTAAGGCCCCACATGCTTGTTAAAGGCAAAGGTCCTCGAAATTAAAGGGGTTAAGGCCCCACATCTGGCGAAGGACCTAAAGCCCAAAAGGCAAAGGTCCTCAAAAATAAGACATTAAAGCCACACGTCCAGTGAAGGACCAAGTGCCCGTAAAAGGTGAATGTTCCAAACTTAGTTGACTTAAGTCCTCACGCTCAGTAAAGGGTCCATGCACCTAGCAATTTTTAAAGGATCCACAGACAAAGGTCCTGTGATCCAGAAGCCAGGACCTATGTCTGGGGGCTCTAGAAGCAATAATTGAAGGACCTTGAGCCTAAGGAGTAACCGGTGCAGGATCCAGAAACTTGATCACATCAAGGTACTAAAAGCTGAACCTGTAAAAGCCATACGGAGAGCTGGACCTAGGTGCTGCGAGGTCATCAAGAAGCCCCATTCACGGAAATAAGGCATCCAACAAAGTGAGAACTCCTAAACACAAAGATAAACCCGCAAAAGATGGGAAAAGCTGAAAAAGAACGAGGGTCACCATCCTCGAAAAGGCAACTTCAAGTTCGGGGAAATAAAGTGAATAACATGGCTTGAAGAAAAGTCAAGGAAAGCGCGAAGAAGGTGCGGGACATGATAATAAAGCTTCGACAAGAAGGTTGATGCCAAGGAGCAAACTGACTAGAAGTTGTAGAGAGGAAACACAACAGTCACAACCAAAACCATGCGGAGGACCTGGAAAGAGGTCATAAGGGGCTTAAGAATGAATAAGCTCAAGCGGATTGGGAGCTAGGACCTTCTAAAGAATTTGGGCCCAAGCATTTCATGTGGCCCTGAAGAATCAAATGCTCGAGCTCTCAAGCTCGACCATTTGGGGAGCTCTTGATATAGATAGGCCCAACCCATGAATAGGCCCAATGACCAATAACCGAGGCAGGGCCCAAAGGCATGTGAGGCAAGGGATCAGGCCCTCTAGGCAAGGCCCAATGACCCACGAGGCAAGGACCCCCGGACCATGAACCAGGACCCGCGGGAGAGGTCCAAGAACCGGAGGCCCTTTATGCCACCTCCACACCGACTTATCCGGAGGATATCCGAGCACATCCAGATGAAATCCAATTACAACCAATGAGGACGTGACACGTGGCAGAGCAGACTCCAAATAAATACCCCAAAAACCAGATATTTTGGGGGGCTTCCTCTCATTCTCCAGCCGGACTCTCTCTCTCTCTCTTTCTCCTCTCCTCACTCCCGATTCTCTGCCTTTGCACACAACTCATACTATGTACATCAACTATACAATATCAATAAAGAATAGACACCCCCTGATTCTGTTTTACATCAATGGTATATTGGTACGCCACAGGCTCAGCCTCATACTACTACGGTGCCAAAATGGAATTTGTAATCTTCTTATTTAATGGTTCATTTCATTCACAGGGGCGTATAAATATAATGGGTAGGTGGGGATGCAATAATGGAATTGGTAATATGGGCCATAGGGTGAAATAAATAACATTTCAGCATGATGTAGTTGGCATGGCCCATAAATGCAATAATGGTGCACCTAATCTAATGTGGTCCATGTGACACCATTTTTACCTCCTTTTTCTCCCCCGCTTTTACCACCCTCTATTTCTTTCTCATTGTTGCTCTCCCAGTTAAATTTTAGATGATTCGAATCGGGAAAAAAAAATTAAATGGAAACTTTAATTCATATGGTGTGACACGAATATGTCCGAGACCCATCTACTAATACTATCCAGAGAGGGTCAGTGTTTTGCTTTTGTTTGGTACATATCTCCTGACTTGTTGTGCCAGGAAGGAACTAGTATTAGAAGTAAAACTAAGGGAGGGAGGGAGGGGTGGGCCTCAACTAGTAGTATCTATAGTTCTTTTTGGCAAAACATCCAATTTAGAAAAACCAATTAATTTTGTTTGATCAATTTCGCTCACGGTTATTAACTTTGTTGGAATTGATCAAGCTTCATTGAGTTTGTGAAAGTCCAGCTTTAGTGTTGAGTTGATGAGCTGGTATTTTTGTGGAAAAGAGCAAAAGTTGCATGGGTTGTTTGATGCATGTCTGGTGTAATGTTTTATTTTATTTAAAATAGATGTTAAAATAAGTTTTGGGAAAATATAAAGTTAGCATGCTTGCTCAGTGTTTTCAGGCATGCCAAGGTTTAATTAGTAGATGGTTCTCAAAAAAAGGTTTAATTAGTAGATTACTTTTTTTTGTATAAATAGCAACGGTTCATTGCACCAAAATTTCTTCAGCAGTTCGGTGGAAAAATTTCTAGAATTCATTTAGTTGAGGTTTTGGCCAGCACGCAAAAACCAACAAACTTTTATCTCACCAGTAGCAGCACGTGATCCTTTATATTTCGTTCTTTATAACTGACCTTAATCTCCACACAAAAGGCTCCATTTTCCCTCCCTCCTCCTCTCCTCTTACTCCCGCCCGTCCTCTGCACCTCCATCCTGGGTATTCCTCCTAAGTCTCTGCTAAGGGAAAGACTTGAATACCTCCTCTGACTTTAGTACCTTCTCTCTGGTAATAAAGTCTTTCCCTCTCAGCGACTTAGGAGGAATACCCTTTTATGTATGATAAGGTGAGGATTGGTGAAGATGAGGAGAGGGTTAGTAGGTGTGAGAAGGTTCTTGATAGTTTTGGATTGGAGTCTTTCGCCAATTAATACTAAAGGCCATGATGAGACACTGCTGTTGAATCTCTTGTGGATAATACCTCTGGGATAGTTTTGACTTGTATTACGTCTTTATTTTATATATGATCGGAATGCTTTGGAGCAGCTGGATGTGGCTTTGAGGCAATTAAGAAGCAGTTGTTTGGGGATTCAGTGGAGAGGCCTAATGCTTAATTGTCACACCCAACTGCTACTTAATCTCCTCAAATGCCACATCCAGCCTCTCCAGCTGCTCCAAAGCATTCCGATTATACATAAACAATCCATAATACAACTCCATGCTATCCCTAGAGGTATTATCCACCAGAGTTCAGAGAGCACATACCAAAGAATTATCCCCAGAGAGCATTTTTCTAAACCAAAGAACTTAAGCGATGTATTAACCGGCCATTTTCTGCACTTATCTAATCTGCACTTATTGTGTAAGGATCCCTGTGATAGGTATCATGGCAGTGTTGAGGTTCACTTGGACAAAGGTAAAGCTAAATTCCCTCATTTTTACTATGAATTTATATGGTTCATGCATATGTGGAATATTGTCAACATATAAAATGAATGTCGATGCAGCTTGTTGTTTAGGGATCCTCACCAAGTGTTAGAGCAAGTCTGTATTGAGACAAAGGTACGTAAACCCCTGTCACATTAGTGAGAACTAGACTGGTTTCCTAGACTTGTATGTTATATCATTTTGTGGTTATTCAAATCCGGCATTGCTAATTGGAGAAAAGGGTAAGTGAAGTCATAACTTGTCACACACCTTGCCTAGTACTGACTTTACCCTGCCACATAACCCCAATCCAGTCATTGAGCCTTTAATTAACACATGCCAAAACCCACACCCCAGCCCAGTACAAAACTGTGAAACATCCCATAACACCCCTATCCCACAGACAATCGAGCCCATCACGTCCAGCCCATTCATTAGAGCCCTAGTCCCTTACCCTGAAACACCTTCATACCAAGACTCTTCCTACAGAAGCCCATCTCCATATAAACCTTACTTCCCTGACAACACGAGCTCTTCTAGCTCATCAAAACCTGAGTATTATGGATCTTCATGGTGTAATTCATGGATTTCGTCTCCTTGCGAGTATAATGGAGTGGCATTTCAGAGGGTTGTGGAGAGAAAGGTAGCTGCTGTCCTGCAAAATATGGATGCAAAAAAGAAGAGGAGGGTGAAATTCTTGTCTGCCAAAGGGAGTGTGTTGTCTGAACCCGAGAGTTTCCAGGGTGTCTCGGATTCGGACTTTCGGAAAAACAACATCAGAGTTGGGTTTGAGGACAGGCAGTGCTCTTCTATACCGGTATCGTTCAGCGCAATGGAAGTGGCTGAGACGAACTTGGTGGGGGATCTTATCGGCTGGGAGAAAGGAAATTATGACCATGAGACTGATCAACTTATTGAGAGCTTAGTGGAAAGGGAGGCTCTCGAATGGGTGCAGTCCCGGGCATATACTTAGCCTACGGACTTTTTGGTTCGCTCTTGTGTTATATCTAAACTTTATGTTTAGCTTCGTTTCCTGGAACATCAGAGGCCTTTGCTCCTCATCAAAGCAATCACAGGTTCGCTCCTTAGTTAATCAAACACAAGCGCAATTTTTATTTCTTAGTGAGACCAAGTGCACAAGTATCAACCTCCCTTTTTGTCATAGGCTGTGGGGATCGGGTAATATTGAGTTTTGTTCAGTGGATGCTAGAGGCTTGGCCGGGGGATTATTATTGATCTGGGACTGTAATTTTTTCACGATGGCACAAAGCAAGATTTCGGATCATTGGATTATTATCGAGGGTACCTTGCTGAAGAAAAACCAGAGAATGACTATTTGTGGAGTTTATGGAGACACGCAGCTGGAGAATAGAATTGAGATGTTTGAAGAATTAATTAGGCTTAAGTCGACCTTCAACTCTCCATGGCTTGTGCTTGGGGATTTCAACGAAACCCTCATACAATCAGATCGGAAAAGTGGTAGGTTATGCCAAAGGGGTGCCGATGCTTTCCTCAGGTTTATTGACAATCTGAATCTCTTGGAGATGCACCTAAAGGATAGACGGTATACCTGGGGTAATTTCAGAAGTGCTAGTTGTATTGATAGGGCTTTTTTGGAGGCGGATTGGTGCTTGCTTTACCCTCTCCTATCCCTTCGTACTGGGAGTAAACGTGGGTCTGACCACGTGCCACTTTTGTTAATGCAAGAGGGGGTGGATTCAGGACGTAGACCTTTCCGCTTTATTAGTGCATGGTGGTCTCACCCTGGCTTTATGGAAGTTATTGGAGACATGTGGTCTGTGGCGTGCTCTCAGTTCCCAGGTAGATTTAAATTGCTCAAGAAGTTAAGTTGGAAGAGGAGATCATTATCTACTTGGAATAGGGACACGTTTGGTAATGTTAATGCAAGCATAGAGTCCATCCAAATGGAGATTGACGAACTGGATAAAGAAGGAGAAGGAAGAGTTTTATCCCCTGAGGAAATCCTTAGGGTTCGGGAATTACAAGCAGAGCTGAATACAAAGTCGAGACAACTTGAGTCTATTTGGAGACAAAAAGCTAGGGTCCAATGGTGTAAACTAGGCGATCGAAATACGAGATTTTTTCATATTTCAGCAGCCAATAGGGGAAGAAAAAATAGGATTGATCAGATTGAGGTGGATGGACAGGAGATAAATGCACCAGACAAGATCAAAGAGGCTGCATGTGATTATTTTACTAAGCTATACTCTCATCAAGGGGGGCATAGACCTTTGATTGGTTCCCTAGAATTTAGAAAGCTGAATGAAGATGTTGCTGCCGACTTGGAGAGACAGGTCTCATTGGAAGAAATCAAGGAAGCTGTGAAGAATTGCGAAAGCTCCAAAGCTCCCGGACCCGATGGATTTAATTTTTCATTTTATAAAAGATGTTGGGAGATGGTGAAATCGGATATCTATGATATGGTATCAGAATTTTTTGAAACATCAAGGTTGCCTAAAGGGACGAATACCGCCTTTATCACATTACTAGCTAAGAAGGATGGTGCAGTATCTCTAGATGATTACAGGCCTATCACGTTGGTGAATGGGCTGTATAAAATTATTTCTAAAATACTCGCACAGAGAATGAAGAAAGTATTGCCTTCCGTGGTTGGTACACAACAGACCGGTTTCATTGAAGGGCGATGTATTATGGACAGTGTACTTCTTGCCAACGAAGTGGTTCACAGTTTGAGGAGGAATAAAAGTGAAGCTATTGTGTGGAAACTTGATTTCCGAAAGGCATATGACTCAGTAGATTGGAGATACTTATTGCAAGTTATGGAGGCCATGGGATTTGGCAAGAAGTGGTGTGAGTGGATACTTGAGTGCATATCGACATCTAGGGCGGCAATTTTGATAAATGGGTCTCCATCTATTGAGTTTTCAATGGAAAGGGGTTTGAAACAAGGTGATCCTTTGTCTCCATTCCTATTTGTTTTGGCGGCTGAAGGGCTATCATCTATACTGTCAAAGGCTGATTCTCTTGGCCTTATCCAAGGAGTGCGGATTCAAGACAAATCGATATCGGTATTGCAATATGCCGATGATACAATTCTTTTTTCTCCAGCTAGCCTGCCGATACTCTTGAATTTGAAAAGATGTCTCAGAATTTTTGAAGCTCTTTCTGGCCTATGTATTAATTTTTTTAAAAGTAGTGTGGTGGGGATTGGGCTGCGGCAGAATCGGGTGAATGATATTGCTGGAAGATTGCACAGTAGAATGGAGAATTTTCCTCTTACATACCTTGGCTTCCCGTTGGGGGCTAACATGAAGCGAATCCCATCTTGGTGTTGTAGAAAAGTTTAAAGGAAGGCTCAGGGGTTGGAAAGGTAGATTTTTGTCTTTAGGGGGAAGGGTCACTCTCATTAAAGCTGTATTAAGTGGTTTGCCAGTTTATTACATGTCTTTATTTAGGCTTCCTGTGGCTGTGATGAGGAAGTTAACCTCCATTATGAGAACTTTTTTGTGGAATGGTTTGGAGTCAACTAGGAGGGCTTGTTTGGTTGCATGGAGGCACATTGCGGTTCCAAAAGAGTTGGGAGGTTTGGGTATTATTGATCTAAATGTGATGAACCAGTGCCTTCTGTTTAAATGGTTATGGCAATTCATTAATCCTGTGGACAAAGCATGGAAAGAATTGATAGGCTGCAAGTATTTGGAACCGTCGTCACCACTATGTCCCGCATTTAATTTGCAGAAGTGCTCTCCTTGGTGGCGTTATATTGTTCTGTCGGGGAACCTTAACAGTCAAACAGGGATCGCTTTATTGAAAGGGTCTGATATCAAGGTGGGTTCAGGGAACAAAACCTTGTTTTGGCTAGATGATTGGACAGGAGGTGGTGCATTTAAAGATCGCTTCAGCAGATTGTTTTCGATCTCTTTGTGTAAAGAGGGCTCAGTTATGGACTGTATCTCACACAATGGGACTGCTGGAAATTGGTGTAATCAGTGGCGACGCCCTCTTCGGGACTGGGAGATATTAGAAATGCGTGAGATGCTGCGAGCTGTTGATGGTGTGCAGTTGGGTGCCTTACAAGAAGACCAGAGTGTGTGGAGAGACAGCACGAATTCCCAGTATTCGGCTAAGATGGGCAGGTCATTTATATACTCTCAACTTGGTGTCTTGCCCTCAAAACCGCACATATGGTTTTCTTTAACTCCCTATAAGGTGGAATGCTGGTTGTGGTTTGCGTTGAACCAAGGTATACCAACCAAAGATATCTTAAGGGAAAGAGGTATCCTAAGCTTGGCCGACTCCATATGTAGTCTGTGCCAATGCTATCTTGAATCTAGAGACCATCTGCTACTCTATTGCAATGTTTCCTGGTTGGTATGGTCTAAAATATGCAGGTGGTGGGGAGTACATTGGTGCAGCCCGGCTGGATTGGAGGACCTCTTAACCCAATGGGTTTATTTATCACCATATAGTTGCAGTAGAGCTTTGTGGTTTGTCTTTGGTTTGGCCACTCTCTGGACATTGTGGATTGAGAGGAGTAGGAGGATCTTCCAAGGAGTAGTTGTAGACATAGAAAGACTGATGGATATAGTATTTGTTCGTGCAATCCTGTGGATCAAAGTGCTACAACCTGATATCCCGTTTAGTACATCCTTGATTATGTCGAATGCAGAAATGTTGAAGAACTGGAAGGGTCCCAGGAGGAAATTCAAGCTCTTGCAATGTACGTGATATGTTTCTACGAATTGTGTGCTTATTGAGTTGGTTGTAACTGTTATTATATCCCTGTTACGTGGGCATTAAAAGTCTCTTGTAAATTTTGTATTATATATTAATAAAGTATTCGTTTGCATCAAAATAAAAAATATATATATATTGTCAGGAAATCCTTTCAGCGACCATTCCCATTTGAGCTTTCAACATTTGTTTCTTGAAGAAAATCACTATGTGCAGAAATACGTTACATATCTATCTTTCTCTTTTATCCATCATTAACTCTATACCTTTACAGACTTTGTTTAGTTGCATGTTGTTAAGTTCTAGGAGATCTAAATTCATCTCTGGATAATGTTTTCACTTCTTGCAAATGCCTTGCGGTTGCATTTTATTGCTTTAGCCTGATCAATGTCTCCATCCATTGGTAAGTCAGCAAAGAATACTATTTAACTGAAATTGTTGCTTAATTGTTTCCTCCTTTTGTTTTGTAGGCATGGGATTAGGCAGTTGCAAACTGGTTGGAAAGATGGCCCAGTATGCATAACCCAATGCACAATTCAGCCAGGGCAGAGCTATGCATACAATTTCACAATCACAGGGCAAAGGGGTACACTTCTTTGGCATGCACATATTCTGTGGCTAAAAGGTCCACTGTTCATGGCTGCATATCGTTAAATTGCCCAAGCGTGGCGTTCCCTATCCATTCCCTACTCCACAAAGGGTATACGATTAACCATTTCTTACTTACTTGGATTAGTTGTAATTAAATAGCTAACAGAATCTACCTTTTTTTATTATCTTGAATCATCTGCAGGTGGTTTCACATTGCCAGTGGAGAGCGGCAAGACCTATATGCTTAGCCTGATCAACGTTGCACTTAATGAAGAGCTCTTCTTTAAAATTGTAGGGCATAAGCGTACTGTTGTGGAATCTGATAATTGGAGACACTGCTAGGGTATGATATCTGGTAATTGGAGTTTTCCATACTGATTGCATTAATGATCAACTAACAACTAGTCTTTAGTGCTTTCGGAACCTAATGTTCTATTTTCGTCAAGTTATAACATATGCATAGTTGCTGCTCTTTCAGTGTTTTTATTAGATGGCTTCTTTGGGGTGACAACTGCACAAACTTTAACATCATTTCTTTGATGTTTGTTTTGTGTCCTTTGCTTCTGTTTCTAATTTCTTGCTCCAGGTTTTGGATGTGATGCTGATAATCCTCATTTACCAATATCTATGCTTAGATTACAATATGGAATTAAGATTCCAAACACGATGAACTTGTGTTTTTCCCATTTCAGATAGTCCTCAACCGAGGAGGAAAAGAATTGTGAGTTTGGAATCATGGGAGATTCAATCAGAACAAGAAGAGCCTTCTCATTCCATTTCTCATCACTCATCTCCATCACAATCTGATCAAGAACAAACTCAGTTTTGATTATTGTTTATTTTGTGAGGGAAAGCTACCAATTTTTTTTGATGCTAAATTTAGGACTTCCGATGACTGCAGCTGTCAATTGAAAGATTTTTAGAAGGGTCTTGTTTATTTGATTCAGTCATGTTTTACTAGTTCTATGAGTTCGGTGGACTTGAATTGTGTATGTGACGCATATGATCGTTTGTATGATTTAATAAAATCTTAGTTTTGATGATTGTTTGTGTTATTGATATTATTGTGAATGGTTAATTATAGTTCTAATTGCTCATTAAAAAAATTTACAGGTTTTACCTTTTTTTTCCTCTAAAAAAAATAACAAAATATTGTGGTGGTCAAAACCCCCACAATATAACCCTCACAAATTGTGAAATATATTGAGGGGTTAAAACCCCGCAACCCCCACAAATTGAAAGATTTTTAGAAGGGTCTTGTTTATTTGATTCAGTCATGTTTTACTAGTTCTATGAGTTCGGTGGACTTGAATTGTGTATGTAACGCATATGATCATTTGTATGATTTTATAAAATCTCAGTTTTGATTACTGTTTGTGTTATTGATATTATTGTGCATGGTTAATTATAATTCTAATTGCTCATTTAAAAAAATTACAGGTTGTGCTTTTTTTAAAAAAAATAACAACTAAATATTGTGGCGGTTAAAACCCTTCCATATAACCCTCACAAATTGTAAAATAATATTCCGGAGGTTAAAACCCCCCACAACCCCCACAAATTGCAAAATGTAAATTCCGGAGGTTGTCACGGGGTTGCCCAAGAACCCTCGCAAGCAATCTGCGACGATTATAACTTTGGAGTTTGAGCAACTCTTGCAACGGGAAATAGCGGGGGTTAACCTCTGCAATATGCATATTTTAACCCCCACGAATTTGCGGAGTTTTTTTGTAGTGAGGCTTTGCTTTGATAATGTTTTCCATCAGAAAAGGCGTTTAATGAGTTGACTTCGTGGTGTGGAGCTTGCGCTGGATCGGGCACCTAATCAATACTTACGGAGATTGAACACAAAACTTAGAGAGAAATATGAACTAGTATTGATTCGGGAAGAGTGGATTTGGTGACAAAAGTCTAGGTGCAATTTGCTGAGCCAGGGTGATAGAAATATCCACTTTTTTCACATGACAACTAAGCTTTGGCATAACAAGAATAGAATTGATGCCCTTCAGGATAATGATGGACATTGGCAATATGATACTCCAGTTCTAAAACAAATGGCGGAATCATTCTTCCGTACTCTCTATACGGAGGAAGGATGAAGTGATGCATTTGCTCTAGTCGATGCTTTTCCTGCTCTTTCAGCTGAGACGCTGGGCAATTTTACGAAGGAGATTACTTTGGACGAGGTTCGTAGGGCGGTTTTTGATATGGGGGCGCTGAAGGTCCCGGGGCCGGATGGTATTTATGCTCTATTTTATCAAGCCAGTGGTCAATAGTGGCACATGATGTATTCCAATTTATTCTGGATACTTTCTCCACTGGGATGGTGGATACTCGGGTTAATGAAACACTTATTTGCTTGATTTTGAAATTGGATCATCCTACTACTTTGGCTCAGTTTAGACCAGTTTGTGTAGTGTCTTGTTTAATATTATTACCAAGTTATTGGCGGCACGTTTCAAACCTGCGATGGAGACTCTGGTTAGCTCTGAGCAGAGTAGCTTTGTTCGATGGCGGCACATCACTGACAACATAATGGTGGCACAGGAGGTCATTCATTCGATGAACAACAAGGCAGGTCCTCTGAGTTTTATGGCCTTGAAGATTGACATGGAGAAGGCATATGATCGTATCTGATGGAGCTTTGTTCGGGAGAAATTGAAATTGGTAGGTATTCCGGACAGTATTGTGACTGTGGTTTTGCAGTGCATTAACACTGCTAGTATACGGGTTCTTTAGAATTGTGAAAAGACTAATGAGTGTAAACCATCCCAAGGCATTAGGCAAGGGGATCCGCTCTCTTCATTTATTATTTTTGGTTATTCATAGAGCGTTTGGACCACCTAATTATGGAGAGCGTGAATAATGGCCTCTGGACGCCAATTCAACTGTCTGGTTAAGGACAAGCACTCTCACATTGATTTTTTGCTGATGATTTATTATTCTTTGGAGAGGCATCGGTGCAACAAGCTCACTACATGATGGAATGTTTGGATAGATTCTGTGGTGTTTCTATGCAGAGAGTAAGTCAGAGCTAAATCTAAATTGTTTTGTTCCAAGAATGTGAATGAGGGATTGGCTGCATATAGGGATACCAGTGATATACCACTGACTATGAACCTTGGAAAATAATTAGGTGTTCCCTCCTTCATGATCGAGTAACTCGACTCACATTTTGTCATTTTAATTGATATACATTTTTTCTTCCATTTTTTTATTGATTAATAATCTCTTTCATTATGTCAACACTTGACATGCACGGGGTGGCCTATGCTTTAAGAGAATCAAAGCCAGCAACCGGTGATAAAAAACAGATGGAGAATTGGCTTAGTGGCAATAAAGTTTGCCGACATACAATAATACAAATTTTATCAAATGAACTTTTTGACGTTTATGCATCTTACAAGGAAGCAAAAGACATCTGGGACAACTTGGTGGAAAAATACACCGCAGAAGATGCTTTGAAGCAGAAGTTTGCCATTTCCAACTTTAACAGGTTGGAGATGAAGGAAGACAAATCCGTTACCAGTCAGATCACAGAGTACCAAAGGCTTATAGAGGACTTGAAGGCGGTGAAGATCGCTCAACCTGATGAATTTCTTGCAGATTCCCTAATCGAAAAGCTACCCAATTTGTGAAAGGACTACAAACACAACCTGAAGCATAAGCACAAGTTGATGCCACTCAAGGACTTGATCATTCACATCCACATTGAAGAAAAGAACAAAAGAGAACTCAAAGGTGCGACTGCCAAAGATATGACAGCCAAAGCTAACTTGGTAGAAGGTACCTCTGGTTCTAAGCAGTTTAATAACAATAAGAAATTTGGTTACATCCCTAAAATTACTAATCCCATCTTCTTTAAGAAGAAAGGAAATTGTTTTGTCTCTGGAAAGCTAGGACATTTTGCATCGGTCATTTTTGAGACCTTCTTAGTCACCAGTGTGAAAGACTGGGTGGTAGACTCTGGTGCTACCAGGCACATCTGCGCAAGCAAAGATGCTTTTTCCTCCTACGCCAAGGTAGGGGATGGAGAAGAACAAATTTATCTTTGTGATTCTCGAACTGCAAACGTTCGAGGGAAAGGAAAGGTTCTTCTCAAGCTCACATCTAGCAAGATTCTGGCTCTCAACAACATGCTGCATGTGCCTAAAATTCGGGCCTAAAATTCGGGCCAACCTGGTCTCTATGTCCTTTTTGGGAAAGGTGGGGGTTAAGGTGTCATTTGAGTCTGATAAGATCATAATGACCAAGAACAACATCTTTGTGGGTAAGGGCTATTGTAACCAAGGACTTTTTGTGTTGAATGCTGCTGAAACTATGAATGAAAATGCAAGTTCTTCTTCTACTTACTTAACTGACTCTTTTGATATGTGGCATGTTAGACTAGGATATGTTAATGCACCTTATCTTAATAAAATTCAAAATAGTGGGTTAATATCTACCTCTAGTGATTTATTATCTGATAAATGTGAAATATATGCTTAAATTAAACAAGTTAAGAAATTTTGTCCTTCTGTGAATAAAAGAGAAACTGAATTACTTAGTTTAATTCACACAGATTTAGGAGATTTAAAACAATCCATGACTAGAGGAGGTAAAAACTATTCTGTGACTTTAATAGATGACTTTTCAAGATATACTAAAGTATATTTAATTAGAAATAAACATGAAGCCTTTGACATTTTTCTCCTATACAAAGTTGAAGTAGAAAACCAGTTAGATAGGAATATTAAAAGGGTTAGATGAGATTGAGGTGGTGAATATGTTTTGTTTAATGAATTTTGTAAGAAAGAAGGTATAATACATGAGACCACACCTCTTTATTCACCATAGTATAATGGTGTTTCTGAACGAAAAAATAGGACTTTAAAAGAAATGATGAATTCAATGCTTGCTAGTAGTTCAACACCTAATAACCTTTGGGGTGAAGCTATTTTATCAGCATGTCACGTACAAAACCGGATTACTTATAAAAATACTGATAAGACACCATATGAATTTTGGAAAGGATATTCACCTAATCTTAAATACTTAAAAGTGTGGGGGTGTCTTGCTAAAGTTATGTTAACTGATCCAAAGAAAAGAAAAATAGGGTCCAAAACTAGTGATTGCATGTTTATTAGTTATGGTCATAATAGTGCTGTGTATAGATTTCTTGTTTTAAAAAAGTGATGTGCTTGATGTGAATATCATTGTTGAAACAAGAAATGCTGAATTTTTTGAGAATGTGTTTCAGTTAAAACCAAATAACTTGACTGTTGCACCTACACGAGAAATCTCTAAAAGTGAGACTAATGCACAAGATGATTTTGAAAATGAAGTTGATGAGCAATTTTATATTTTGAGAAGGAGTAAAAGACAAAGGAAAGAAACTTCTTTTGGTTATGATTTTTATACTTTTTTGGTTCAAGATGATCCATTAACTTATTTTGAAGCTATTTCTTCTCCTAGTGCAAATTTGTGGAAAGAAACAATAAAAGCTGAGCTGGATGTAGGCCCAAAAGTGCCTAAGAGGGAAGGGGTGAATTAGGCTTTAAACTTTTTCGGATAGAGGGATTTGGATTTTACGATACCAAATCTCTGTGATGCAATGCGAGTGCTTAACGTAGAAGATGAGTAAGGGAAGAAGAGAGAAATGGACACAGCTGATTCCCCTCACCAGGAACTCCACTACCTAAAGGTTCCTTCCTTTAGGATTTGAAACACTCACTATACTTAGGTTTTTGGGGGATCAACCTTAACCTTTACAAACACAAGCTTTTCTAGGCTAAGCTCAAACCTTTACAAGTTTTTCACGGGCTAAACTCTAACCTGACAAGCTTTTCACAGGCTAAACCTACCCTCAAATCTAACCTTAGACTTGAGTACCCAACAAAACTAAACCAATTCTTGCTTACAAATTGCCCTTAGAAACAGTTTCGCACTGTAAGCAGAAAAACCAGAACAGATACCAAATCATTTAGCTCAAGTATACACTCAAATTTTGTACAATTGCTGGGATGATCTTCCAGAGGTGTAAACGTCCCTCTTTATAGAATCTGAGTGTGGGGAATAAGCTCCTGCAACAGCTCCATGTATTCCAGTTGACTTTAGTTCATTAAAACTTCAGTTTGGTGCCATTGTGCATGTCAACTCCTTGGTTGCAAAGTATTACCAAATCTGGAAAGTTTGGACCACCTTCTGGAGTTGAGTGGGAGTTAGGTGGGAACATCTTCTGCACTTCCATAAAGTCTTCCCTCTTACTTGTTCATCAATTGAAATGGATGGAAGTGGGATTTAAATGCTTGCAGGACCACACGCAACCTGCTCAAAAGTTGATAGTGACAGCTACGCAGATATGGTATCGGTAAAAAGCATAAGTCATGTATGCAAGATATGGTAGCGATAAAAACCATATGTCATGTGTCCAAAATACGGTAGCGGCAGAAACCATATTTTTTCTGAAAGCAAAAATCAACACAAGAAAAGCTAGCAACACACTTGTAATTTGTTAGTCATAAAAACTAGATAATCAACATAGTTAATCATATTTTAGCATTAAGAGGTGATTAACCCTAATTTTTTGTCGACAATCTCTCCCTTTTTGATGATGAAAATTCGTGTTGATTTTTCATATAACTAGGCTCAAAAGATATTCTCATAATTTTCTCGACCTCCCCCTATTTTGTTGCTCCCCCTTTTGAAAACCTTTTTGTAATTCAACGAGGATAAGTTTTATATCTCCCCCTTTATTTTTTCGCTTTCTGCACAAAAAATTAGTTGAATGCATAATAACAGATACAAAGTGCAGCATTCATTATTGAAAACTTTGTTTTGTCGCAGAAACCAAATCATAGGTTTAAGTATGGTTTTGGTAAAAACCAGATTTTTCAATACCACACTCCCTGCATAAAACTGAATTAGATGAAACATATGGTTTTAATAACAACCATTTCTCAGTAGCAGCATCAACTAATCCTTTTCAATAGTGCCTGCAAAATCGTATGTACAACACAAGTACATTTTTTGCAGATATTTTGGTTTCTCACAAAAACCAGAATCAATATTCCTGCATAAGTCAATCCACACAAGCACAAATTTATCCCCCTTTTGGCATCAGCAGAAAGGGAGTATAGAGCATAGGAACAGAGCAAAGATCATGCAGATTGAAACATAATAACCCAAAAGAGCAATATTCAAGTATGCAACCATAATATCCAAAAACAAAGAGAAATATTCTACAGCAACCAGCGTAAGAGCCATAGAAATAGAATCAATAAGCTTAACCAAGTAGGAAGGCAATGCATGATTTCTAAAGGCATCAGATCAGGAAAGCTTCAATCATCACCAGAGGATACTTGAGGAAACCGAGAGAGAACCAGTTGAAATTATGCCAGCATCTCCTCCTTAAGATCAGCAAGATCATCACGGATATCATTCATATCAGTCTCCAAAAGACTCAGCCGTGTTCCCAGATTATCAATCATGGTTTCCTTAGCACTTGCCCCAGCACGAATCACTTCATACTGCCCATTTCCACCAATTTTAATGCTCATGTTGGACAGGGTTTTGCGGTCTAGAAGTGCAACCGGCTGAAGTTTGGCATTCTTTGATGACTTCACACCAAACCGCTCTGCAATCATTGTAACCAAGCGTCCATGACTTCTAGATCTATAAAGAGCCATATGATGGAGAACTTGATGCTCCCAGCAAACTGGACTCTTCTCCATAAGGCAGGCAACAAGCAATAGGTCATGATTGGAGATCTCATTGAAATGCCAAGGATGGGGCAAGATCACTCGGGTGAGCATATACAATACAACTCTAGCAAAAGGGGTAGTTTGCTCATACGTACCTTTCTTATTGGAACCATATACCAATCTTGTCTGCTGACCGTATGAGGGTGCTCTTTTGATGTTCACTTTAGTTCCGGACCAGGTATCGTAGTGTTTGATGGTCCCTTTCTTGGGCTTCAGCACATCTATAATAATTTCTTCAGTCACCTTGATCTTTTTGCCCAACATAGTGCTCACCAGATACTTGACCTTTTTATTTTTGTCGATCATGATATGTGTGAACACCCAAATTTGACCCACGAATTTTCCACAAAGTTTAAGTTTTAAACATGTTTGAACTTAGGATTAATGAGATGATTTGATAATAGGAGTAGGACACATAAAAAATTTATCTTAGCGGAAACAATACATTTTAGTAATTTGAGCCTTTGTATATTGGACTACTAGAATTAATGAGATGATTTAGTCTTAGGACAAAATATATAATAAGGTTTATTTACACTAAAATGTATTTAGGCCTCTTATCTATCTTTATTCCAAGTTTAATGAGATGATTTATCTTTGGATTGAGGATGAATTTGAGAGCCCAAGTTAATGGATTCTCCAGAGTTTAGTTAGCCCAAAAACGCTTTGCTTGCAGACTAATTTTTGTTCTGATTTTCGTGAAAAATCAGAACCAAATCATCGTTAATATGGTAAATGTGTTTTTGGTATGATTTGGGGACTTAATGTGTAATCAATCAATTAGGGAATGATTTAGAGGAGTAGTAATCAAATAACTGAGTGATTCTGGGTTGATTAGGGGTTGATTACGCGATAGGATCAAATCAGAGCTGAATTAGGGGGATTGGGGGTTCGAAAATGGAAAGAACGAGTGACATGCGGAGTGAGGTGCTGGTGGTCACAGGTGCCCAGAACCCCGATTTTCTCCGATTTTGTTTCTAATTCGATCCTACGCGGTTTTGGACCAAATTTTCGGGCATAATCTTCATCATTAAGCAGGTCCATGCCCCTAGGCTTCCCAGAGCACTATAAATAGGACCCTTCACACACATTTTAAAAGATCAATCACTCATTACACACACACCCCATAAGCTTTGGTTGCTTGGAGAAACTCTACTTCTCCAAGCCTAGAAACATTCTTATAGGGAGAAACTCTAGAGTAATTACATGGGAAAACATCAAGGAAGCAGCCAAAAAGAAGGGATCAAGAGGAGATCAAGAGGAGGAGGCAATCAAAAGCATTCTAGGAGTCAAGAAGTTGGGTAATTCGAGTAAAAGGACCTGATGCAAGCAGTCTCAGAAAACAATCTATATCTCGAGTTCTAGAGGTCGGATTGCCAAGTTCTTTGACTCTTTAGAAAGCTAAGGGGGAGTTCTAGAACTTTACTGTTGAGACCAGAAGCTGAATCGACCATTCTTATCGTCAAAAATCCAGAATAAGACGACTCATAGATTCTGTCCAACAACCGAGCTAAATGTTCTAACCCTTTTCGATTGTGCACTTTTATTGATTGTTACTTGTTGATTGTTTGATGATGCTTTTGGTGATTATGTGATTGCTGTGATGCCATGTTAAGAACTACGTGGGCTTTGAACCCAGTCGCCGGGGTACGTAGGTGGTCTCTAGTGGTGGAGACTCAAGCCCAAATGTTTTTATTTTCCCTTTTGTCTCGTACCATTTTTGTTATGTGATTTGTTTCCACATTTGCACACTTGCACAAGGCACACATAATTCCTTTAATTGCACAAGGTTTTGACCCAACACGGATGGGTGCCTAACACCTTCCCATCCGTGACGAACCCCCGATCCCATGTCTTTGGTTCGCCATGACCATGTAGCCTAAAGGAGTCATATAAGGTTTTTTTCCCAAATTTTTCCCTTAAAAAAATTTGGGTAGTGACTCCATTGACATGGGATTGACCCGAGGATGAAAGTGAATAGGCCCAAGTGATTTTGGGTCGGGTATTCACAATATGCAGGTTCTGATAGATCTTGGCCACAATATCCTCTTCTGTTTGGACCTGCAAAGTGGCCAAATAGTCAAACTTGTATTGCTTAAGGATAGGAGTTATTCCAAGACCTTCAAAGTCTTTCAAAACCAAATTGTAGTCTTTAGTGAATGTTGTGTACTGCTTCGTCCCATCCTCTTTCTTGACCAAACCATCGGATTTGGCAGTTGACTTGGCCTTGACAATTGACTTAGCCTTTTTCTTTGGGAGCTCAGGAACTTCTTCTTCTTGTTCCTCTTCTGATTCATCATTCTCCACATCATCATTGTCTTCATTGTCATCCTTGTCATCCTCATCTTCCTCTTCTTCTTCATCAAGTTCCACCTCAATATCTTCTTCTTCTTCTTATTCCTCTTTCTCTTCTTTCTTCTCTTCATCTTCATCTTGGCTTTCTTTTTCTTTCTCTTCCTCTTTATCATTAAGCTCCTCAGATTCAGCATTGTCTTCATCATCCTTTTTTTCTTGCTCGTTATCAGTGTAGAAGTCGAAGATGAAATAATCTTCGGGATTTTCTTCAAGATCTGATTTTTCAGCTACCAGATCATCCTTTGCTAACTTGTAGCTTGTACTCTTCTCGGACTCACATCCTTTTGACCTTTTTCTCTTTATGTTCCTCTCCATCATTTGCTTTGGTTCATCAATCTTGTAAGAAGACACATACTTTTCAAATGCTTCTCCAGATCCTTCTCACTATCTGATGCTAACTCATCACAAGTATCTTTTTCAACAACTTTCTTCTTCACCACATCTAGTTTTTCTACGACCAGATCTCTATCCACTTTCGATGCTCTATTCTCAGTATTTTCCATCCCTTCCAGAGATTTAGTCGTGCCAGCAACCATATCTTCACCTTCAACAGCTGATTGTAGTTCACGAGTCAATTCTCCAAGAAACATCTTGGATTCATTAGAACTAAGCTTTCCATATTTCCCACAGACAACATGCGCAATAGAATCAATCTCTCTTGTAGTGGGCTTTCTGGGTAGAATTCTGGTGCCACTAGATGTCTCTGCAAATAGCTCAGCTTCAACTTCATACAAAATTCTGATCCACTTATCTTTGAGAATCGATCTGACGATATTTCTGCTTCAATTTTCATTGAAACTTCTGGATCAATTGTAACTTCATGTGCCCATCTCTGCAGGGGTGTCAGTACTACCTTGATGGCAGGCTCTTCCTGAGAGGATTTTTTCTGTTCAGCAGCCTGTGCCTAGAGTCTTTTCATTTTCTCCTCAAACAATTTCTGCCTAGCAACTAACTCTTTCTCAGTTTCTGCTAAATCTGCATCCATGACATGACCTGACGGACGCTCTTCCCCTACCGGTCTCAGAATATCAAGAAAGTATTCTCAAGCAGCTCTTTCACTTACTTCACCAAACCTCTTCATAATACTGGATGAAACTAAATTGATTTCATCAGCATTTGGTATTTTAGAGAGAATTTTACAAGCTCCCCGTAAATTCTTCACTACCCACTCCTCTGCCTCATAAAACATCCTCACACCAGCATGTTTCTCTTTAGACGTGACAATATTACGTCTAGCATATTTAGGATCATAAAGTCTCTCTTTTGCAATCCTAGTAGCACTTGAAACAAATGGCGGAGAACTAAGAGTACTACCCAATGCTTTTGATTTCTTTGTGCTAGCTCTCTGAGTCTCTTTGCCCTTTTTGATAGATTCATCAGCTTTAATTCTTTTTGGTTCATCTGCAGTAGTCTTCGTTGTTGATGATGAATCCATGCTACCTTGCTTCTTCTTCTCCACAGATGCTTTCTTAGAAGATTGAGATTGCGCTTTTGTGGAGGGTTTTGGTATAGAATCAGGCTTCTGTTTCAGTGGAGTTGTTTTTATGGTTGTTCTAGGTGATTTGGATGAGTTGGCTTCCTTAGAAGACTTCATCTTGATAGGTTGGGATTTTTTTAGGGTTTCTGTGTTTGAGAGAGTTTGGAGAGAGAGAGAGAATGTCGGGTTTGTGCGTGGAAGAAAAAATGTAAGAGAGAGAATGTAGGTCATGGGATATAGGGAGTGGTTTACTTGCATTAACTTCTCCACTTCTCTTTGTTTCTTCTGACATACATGGGAAGCATAAAAATGGTAACTACCTTTTTCAGAACTCAACTGCCTTTTCTTCCGACTTCCAGTTAATAACCGTTGGCTACAATAGATATGGTTTTTTCCAAAAACCATATTTCCTCCATATCAGCTTGTAGATGGTTTCTTATGAAACCAGATCTTCCCAAATTTCCCTTCAACATTTCTGATGATTCGAACACCTTTTGAAAGTGTCCTCATTTGCTTGAATGCATAGTGCTTGTGTTCTAGTGTTGTAAATGCAATAGCCTAATATGATGCATGAACATATATACATGGATATGGTTTTTGCAGCAACCAGATTTACTCACAGACTTTTAAGGTAGATTGCACATTCCAAGCTCAAGTCTGATTTTTGTAAATTGCTCCTCTTTGAGTGGCTTTGTGAAAATATCAGCAAGTTGATTTTCAGTCTTGACAAACTCAATGGCCACATCTTTCTTCAATACATGATCTTGGATGAAATGATTTCGAACTTCAATATGCTTTGCCTGAGAGTGTTGCACAGTATTTTTGGTCAAATTGATTGCACTGGAGCTATCACAATAGATAGGCACACAATTAAAAGTTAGTCCGTAATCAGACAAAGTTTGCTTCATTCATAGAACTTGAGCACAACATGCTCCAGCAGCCACATATTTAGCTTCTGTGGTAGATGTAGCAACCGAATTTTGTTTTTTGCTTGACCAAGACATAAGGGATTGTCCAAGCAATTGACATGTTCCACTTGTGCTTTTCCTGTCTAAGGTACATCCTCCAAAGTCTGCAACTAAATAGCTTGTTAGAGTAAACACATCAACTTTGGGATACCATAATCCTAAAGATGGTGTACCTTTCAAGTACTTAAAGATACGTTTTATGGCTCTAAGATGAGATTATTTAAGACAAGAATGGAATCGAGCACATAGACATACACTAAACATGATGTCAGATCTGGTAGCAGTGAGATATAGGAGACTACCTATCATGCCTCGATACATCTTGACATCAACATCCTTACCATTCTCATCTTTGTCAAGTTTAGTCGATGTACTCATAGGTGTAGGACTAGATTTGGTTTCTTCCATACCAAATCTCTTAAGCAACTCGCGGATATATTTTGCTTGATTTATGAAGATGCCACCATCAAGCTGTTTAACTTGAAATCCCAGAAAGTAAGTGAGTTCACCCATTATACTCATCTCAAACTCACTATGCATAAGTTTCTCAAAGTCCTTACAAAGAAGATCATTAGTAGCACCAAATAAAATATCATCAACATATATTTACACAATAATCACATCATCTTTGCATATTTTGACAAATAAGGTAGTGTCAACCTTTCCTCTCCTAAAACCTTTAGACACAAGATAAGAACTTATTCTATCACACCATGCTCTAGGTGCTTGTTTTAGACCATATAATGCCTTCTTAAGTTTGTAAACATAATCAGGATGTTCATGTCATTCAACACCCAATGGTTGTTCAACATAGACTACTTCCATAATAAAGCCATTTAGAAATGCACTCTTAACATCCATTTGATATAATTTAAAAGATCTAAATGATGCAAAGGCAAGTAGCATACGAATGGATTCTAACCTAGCAACAGAAGCAAAAGTCTCATCATAATCATTACCTTCTTCTTGATTGTACTCTGGAGCAACTAACTTTGCTTTGTTTCTTACCACGATACCAGATTCATCAAGTTTGTTTCTGAAAATCCATTTTGTCCCAATGACAGGGTATTCAGGAGGTCTAGGTACCAGCTCCCACACATTACTTCGCTTGAACTGATTTAGTTCCTCTTGCATTACATTAACCCAGCTCTCATCTTGAATGGCATCATGTGCGTTCTTAGGCTCAATTTGTGGCAAGAATGCTAGGTGTGTGTTTATATTCTGCATGGATGACCTTATGGTTACTCCTCTGGTGATGTCACCAAGAATAGCATCAGTTGAGAGTCCTCTAGGTGCTCTGATATTTTGAGGAGTGCGTTGTGAAGTTGATGCATGTGTAGTGACATTTGGTTTTTCCGCAAACAGATCTGGCAGATTGTCATGTTGTTGTTGTGATGCATCATGTGGAACTAATACAGGTAGTTCTTCATCCTCTTCATCAGAAGGGATATCAATATTAGTAACCTATGGTTGAGCTTCAGGAATAACATCTGCATCATCTTCAACACTTAGATCACAAGGGTCAGTTTCATCAAAAACAACATGTATGGTTTCTTCAACAACCTTAATTATCTTGTTATAGACTCAATATGCTTTACTAGTTGTAGAATAACCAAGGAAAATGCCTTCAACAAATTTTGCATC
The DNA here is from genome assembly GCA_028386065.3 of Turnera subulata. Classification (NCBI taxonomy): domain Eukaryota; kingdom Viridiplantae; phylum Streptophyta; class Magnoliopsida; order Malpighiales; family Passifloraceae; genus Turnera; species Turnera subulata. The sequence continues at coordinate 7,298 of JAKUCV010002438.1, read as the reverse complement.
AAACTTGTCAAGGTTATCCTTTGTATTCAGAATATAGCATTTAGACCCAAAGACCCGAAAGTAAGAGATATTTGGTTTCTTCTCATACTAGATCTCATAGGATGTCTTTTCAATTATTGTAAGCAATCAAACTCTATTTAGAATATAGCACGCTGTGTTCATACCCTCTGCCCAGAAATATGATGGTAACTTATGCTCATTAAGCATAGTTCTTGCCATTTCTTGCAAGGTTTGATCATGCAAGGTTTGATTCTTCCATTCAACAACCCCATTTTGTTGAGGAGTTCTAGGAGTCGAAAAAGTGTGCACTATGCCACTTTGCTCACAGAATTGATTGAAGGCAAGATTATCAAATTCTCTTCCATGATCACTTCTTATTTTTGAGATTTTATAACCTTTTTCATTTTGTAATCGTTTAACAAGTGCACTAAACTAATCACATGCACGATCCTTATGAGCAAGAAATATAACCCATGTATATCTTGAGTAATCATCAATAATGACAAAAATATATCTTCTACCACCTATACTCATGGTTCTCATAGGACCAAACAAAACCATATACAGTAATTCAAGAGGTCTAGATGTAGAGATAGCATGCTTGGGTTTAAAGGAACTTTTAACCTGTTTACCAAGCTGACATGCACGACATGTAGCTTCTTTTACATATTTTAGTGTGGGTAAGCCATTCACCAACATCTTGCTTGATAATCTGGAGATAAGGTCCAAGTTGGCATGCCCAAGCCTTCTTGCCACAAGGTTAGTGTTTTTGTTCTTCCACGTAAACACTTAAGCTCAGAGTTAGTAGCATTATCGAAGGAAATAGAGTAGATATTCCCTTTTCTGGTACCAGTAAAAACCACATCTTTATCTACTGAACTAACTAAGCATTTAGAAGCTTCAAAAGTGACTTTAAATCCCTTATCACATAGTTGACTCACACTAAGCAGATTGTATTTAAGATTATCAACAAGTAAAACATGTTCAATAGATGGGCTAGAGTCAATGTTACTAAACCCGAGAATTTGTCTTTTGGACTTGTCTCCAAAAGTTACTTTTCCTCTGTCTTTCATGGTTAGAGATGAAAACATGGATACTTCTCCTGTCATATGCCTTGAGCATCACTTTCTATGACCCATTCATCCCCTGTTACCTGCATAAAACAATTAGGTTTTAGGTACCCAAATTAATTTAGGTCCTGTGGGGTTAGATCTAGTTCCTTTTGGAACCCACACATATCTAACATTTTCATTCCTCTTTTTAATCCAGCAGGCTTTGATGCCTTGACCATTCTTTCCACAGTAATAGCAAGTAATACATGGTGTATGAAACTGCGTGTGCATATGTTTCCTAGAAGAATATTCATTTTCAAGAACTTTACACACATCATTTTTACAAGTATATTCCTTTTCAAGTTCATCATAGGCATTTTTTAGAGCAAATTTCTCTGATTTTACATGTAGCGCCCCGGATTTTTAGTTATTAATTGTTTTTTTCTTTTTCCTTTCTTCCTCTCCTTCCCGAACGGTTACCACTTCCTCTCTTTTCTCTCTCCCTCAAACCCACTTCTTTCTCTTTTCTCTTGGACAACCGCTGTCGCCGTCAGTCTTTCTTTTCTTCGTTTCGAGTCGTTGCACGCACGGTCACGAAGTCGCCGTCTCTTATCACATACTGCATCGAAGGAAGAGGAGGCTCGGAGCTCGGGGTTGACGGGAAGACGGTCTCGAGGACGAAGCTCGGGAGTGCATCGTCGGCCCTGGGTGAGTCGCTGTCTTCTCCTTCTCCTTCTTCCTTGTTTTGAGAGTTTTAATACCGTGTTTGATTTAGGGTTGTTGCGTGTCTGCTTGTGGTGGTTGTCGGTGACGGGTTGACATATTCTGAATTGTTTGATGAGGGTGGCGGATTTGTGTTGTTTACTGGTGGGGGAGGTGGGCACCGAGTCGATGGTGGCCGGTGGTCGTCAATGTGCTGCTGGTGGCGGCCGCTGCTGGTGTTGATGCGATGGTCGGCTGGGTTATGGTCGGACAGTTGTTAGACCCGAGGATCTGAGTTCTTGGGTTTTTGATCCGGATGGAACGGATTTGTTTTCCGGTAAGGATATAACATCTTAACTCATTCTTAATGTAGATTGATGCTTTGTGGTTGCCGTTTGGTTGTTTAAATGCTATGTATGCTCCTTTTTGTGTTTCGTCAGATTGAAGTCGTCATTGATGTGGTGTTTCTGGCATCTCGATTACTGTTCCGACGAGGCTGATCGGAATCCAGCGAGGCACAGCCACTGTTCCGACGAGAAGGTGAACTTTCCGGCATTACACGGTAATTCTCGGGCGACGATGTGTGTTCCAATTCTTGTACAAGCCATTTATAGTAAATGCATGTATTAGTGTATTGAAATGAAATGGACATAGTGGAAACCGAGTTTGGAGAGTTGAGTGACGTAGCTGAATTATGTCCGATGTACATGGTATCTTTTAGGCCGGAAAGATTGTGCTCGAGGGTTTTATTTAATGCGATTATTATAATGACATGTTTATAGAATTTGTTATGTTAAAATGGATAATCGGTATGAATTGGGCTTTAGCCCTAAAGGATTGATTTGGAGTTGGGATGAATATGTTTTTAGGCCCAATAACGAGTTGAACCTTGTATGTACTGTTGTGGATTTTATAAAAGTCGGGCTTCAAGCCCAATGACATAACTGGACTTTAAAGTGGGTTTAATGATGTGGGCCTTAGGCTTGGGTATAAATTTAGATTTGTTTTGGGCTCAGAACCTGATCTCTTAGTAATAGGCCTAGTGTTACGGTCTAAACTTTGGACAATATCATCGGCATGCATTTTATTTTTTTGTGATGAATAAACATCTTATATGACTTGTATGTTCATAGGATGTTATGAACATAGAAATGTTGAGGCGGAACGAGGCTTCGGCTTCTGAGACAGTTAATATGGCCCAGGTGAGGACATATAAACCTTTGTATGCTTTACTGCCTACAACACTCAGAAATAATAATGATGATAACTGATGTGGAATCCTTGTTTGGCACTGAATGCTATATGCATGTATGCTTATTGTGCCTGTTGTGCTACTGCCTAGTTTGCACTGTGAATACAATTAATAATTGTTGTGATTGGAATTGTGTGCCTGTTTGTTCTCACATGCGTAAATTACACATGAAGTGTTTTGTTATGGATTATAACTTGAGATTATGTTTTGGGATAGTGTGAGGTTATGGGCCGAAAGCCCGGATATGAGAATAATACACAAAGTTCACACATCCCTGGATAAATATAATATATTGCACATAGAACTGTATAAGAAAAACTAAGAATAAAGTACTTAATTCTACTGTGAAGTTGACCGGTAGCCCCGAGGGAAGGTTGGGTATCTTCGGGTCACTTTATGCGGTTTAGCATGGTTGCCCCAGGGGAAGAACGGTGCTCCCATGGAAGACTTGCACCAGTTAGGTGTGTCTGAGCTCATCCTCAGGGAGCCGGCGGCCACTCGAGGTTTATCGGTGGTTTATGCCTCAAAATCTACCCGTTCTGAGGTTCTACACTTGGGTTTCACACCCGGATCTGATCAGATGCGCTACCGAGACTTGACTCATAGTAGGGGGCCCTGAATAATAAAATACTCAAACCATAATAAGATATTTAACCATAATAAATCTGTATTTTGCACGGCGGCTTGTTTTGTGCACTTTGGCAGTGATTGCGAGGTATCGATGTGTTTGTGGTTGATTTGTATCTGTATAATATGGTTTATTTGTTTACGGTGAGACAGTAGTTGGTCTCACCTCCTCAAAGTTTTTACACAGGTTAACTGATCGATGATCAGGAGTGTATATCAGTTGGTGGCGGTATTATCCTCTCCTCGGGTCGGATCCATAGATTTCAATTTATACATGTCATTTTATGTTATTTTTGTCTTCCGCTGCATACTTGCTTTCCTGTATAATTTATTGTATAATTGTATGCTGATTATGTTGTTGTATCGTATCCCGGGTAGAAAGGGCAATTTGGTCTTTTTATATATTTTAATTAATTAAATTGGACAATTTGGGATATGGACGTTTCATTAAATCCTCACATATTTTCATAGCATCAGTATTAGCTAACCTAAGTTTCTTAGTTTCCTTTTTGTAGGCTTCCTCATCAAATTCCAGCAAATCAAGTTTCTTTTTATATTCTATATTTTTCTTAACTACTTGCTTATATTTGACATGCAATTCTTCAAAGGCATCAAGCAATTTATCAAGATTTAGATCAGTAGAGTCTGTTACCTCAGAATCTTCTTGGGCCATGAAGCATAGATTTGTCTCGTCCTCGACGTCAGAGTCGTTTGAGGAGTCTGAATCATCCCATGCAACCATAGCCTTCTTCCCTTTGTTTTTTAAGAAACCAGATCTGTCCTTCTTTTGGTAGGGACATTTGGACTTGATATTTCCTGGACAATTGCACCAAAAACACACCAGTGGATCTTTCTTGGGCTCCTCAGCTTTTGTAACTTTAAGATTCTTCCCTTTGAGTTGCTTTTTCATCTTAAGATACCTAGCAAATCTTCTTGTAAGAAGAGCCACATCGGAGTCACTATCATCATCATCATTTGGTTCTTGAGGCGTCAAGGCGACATCCTTCCTCTTTGATTCAGTTTTGTCACCATGAAACTTAAATTTAAATTAGCTCATCATCATCTCTATAGTGAATTAGGCTTTACAATCCTCTCTTGTCATCATTCAGTTTTGTACCTAAGTGGGGAGGGGTGAATTAGGCTTTAAACTTTTTCGGACAGAGAAAGATTTGGTTTTTGCGATACCAAATCTCTATGACGCAATGCGAGTGCTTAACGTAGAAGATGAGTAAGGGAAGAAGAGAGATATTGATGCAGCAACAACCCTAGAATTCCACTAGGATCACCTCTGCAACTAATTGACTGGAAATCCTCCAATCTCCAATCAAACTAGGGTTAGTATTCCTATTCTTCACCTCCTAAACTCAAAGGATTAGGCAACAAATAATGAGGAATACAAGGAGTCGATTAATCACCACAAGTAATAACACTTGATAAGAGAAATCAATCCTAAAGAGTAAAGCCAAGAGAATCCCTCTCTTGTTTTTTTTTTTGATTGAATCCCTCAATCAAGAAGCATACCAAAGGAGAGCATTTAGCTTCCTTAAAATCACTCAAATTTCATTCATAATCTGATTTCCAAACTTGGTACATTGTTGGCTTTTATAGAAGCCAAAAAGCAAAGCATTGAATTTTAAATACAAGCACTAATCATCTTTTGTTTTCTTTAATGAACACCAACCACACTAACACCAACCACACCAACCACACTAGTGGGAATCTTTAGCTCCAAAGTGAATTTTCCAACCTGAAAGTGAACAGTAAATGCCGGCGGTGAATAGTAATTTCCGGCGGTGAATAGTGATTTCCGGCAGTGAACAGTAATTCCCGGTTGAACGGTAAAAATGGCTACTTTTGACTTGAATCCTTCAAAATGCTCACAAACTTAGGAATCTCTTTAAATTTATTTTCTGAACTTTTCCAACTTATCTTCTTGTAATTCCCGATTGACCCAAGCTTGAGCATAATGTAGCATGCGATTCTTTATCATCTTTAATCGAGCCCTCGTGACTGGTCCTTGAAGAAAGCTAATGGCGTCATCACCTTCTTGAGTTCCACTTGGTGTTGGTTTGCTCGTATCATTCCCTCCTTCCTCAAAAAGATTCGTCCTCGAATCAAAACCTAGAAAATCAAAAGGAGTTACGTTAGGGACTATGATGGCCATACTAACTCCATACTTACCTATCGAATCCACCGTGTAGGCACTGTCATTGACCCTTTCAAAGTCATAGAGTAACCAATCCCATACTCCTGGATCGAATGGCATTTTGCTGCTCCCGGAATCGACTCGTGCATTCCACTTAGAAAATAAGAGTAAGACAATTAACCAGAAAACAAGTGGTAAACCACTACTAGCTTGAAAACAAGTAAGAATTAGCAATTTACTCACCAATTTTCTCTGTGCCACATGCAAACAACAATCCAAGAACTTAGGGCCTCTATCAAACATGAATATCCTAGGATTACCATGCAACAACAATGTGAAATAGAACGAAACTTCATCATATATGGCATCCTTTAAGATCTCGACAGGCTCAGCATGCAAAACATCTAAACGTAAGACGAACATAGCATATGCAACACTCAATCTGAAATAAACACATGCATCAACACGTACTACATCCAAAAACAAGTAACAACTCGAAGTCTCATGCAACAATATGCAGTAATTAATTGCGAATAATCCATGCAATGTGAGGATAACATATCTAATAACCAACTTCACGTTTTGCAAACAGATCACATGTAAAACATCATCAAATGAATGACCTGCCATAAAATTCATAAGTCTATGGATCTTGTAAATAACATGTGTAATATCCCTTAGATTGATGAAATCAATATGTAGTCGTCCAACTTCATGTAATCCAAATGGAACACATGCATCAAAGAATGCGATTGGAACATGTGCATCACATATGGTGAAATCAATAGATATTGCAAGAACCACACGCATATTATTGTCAAAAATCAAGCATGCAATAAGACACTTATCATGAATTAGTTTGCAAGTTTTAAAACATATAATACGAAACTGAATGCAAACTATAAGAAACAACTCATGACATGCAATCAAAAATTCTGCATTACCAGACCTAATTAATGCACATATGTATTCTTCAAGCAAGTTAATTAAACACACATGCATATAAACACTATGAAATTGAACCAACATAGTCATGCATTCATTGGACAAAAGAAATCGATACTTTACTTGTGATTGTTCATCTCGGCAATCCACACTCATTTGCCACTTCCCATTCCTCCTTGGCAATAGACTATGTGTTCCAAGCTTGTGATAGAGTTGATGCTCAACTCCCTTAAACAGTGTCAATTCTCCTCCTGGATCTATCAACTTACAACAAGCATTAGTTCGTTCCACAAAAATAGGCATAACAAGTAACTTATATGGATGATAGTCAGTAGAACAACAATATAAATCACTCACCATGTTATCCAACTTAAACATTAAAGTCATAGAATAGGAACTTAAAACCTGATGCTCCTTTGTGATTGTAATCGGTGCCCCATGTATAATTCCATCTTCCCCTTGGTCCGACAATCCTTTAGGACAAGCATCCCTAGAAACCTGCAAAAGAAACACATCACATCTAGAAAGACAAGGGTTAAGGTTAGCTTTAAACCAAGCTTCCTTGTACAAAGGT
>JAKUCV010002437.1:51868-71187 GCA_028386065.3 Turnera subulata | reverse complement strand
ATTCCGGCCAACAATCAGCATATCATCCACATAGAGCAATAGGATGATGAAGTCATCGTCAGAAAATTTCTGAACGAACACACAGTGGTCTGAAGTAGTCTTCTTGTATCCCTGTTGCCCCATCACAGACTCAAACTTCTTATACCACTGTCTTGGGGCTTGTTTTAAGCCGTAAAGGCTCTTCTTCAATCTGCAAACATAATCCTCTTTTCCTTTCCGCTGGAAACCCTCTGGCTACTCCATGTATATTTCTTCTTCCAAATCACCATGTAGAAAGGCTGTTTTGACATCCATCTGCTCAACCTCAAGGTTAAGACTCGCAGCTAATCCCAGCACTGTGCGGATTGAGGTCATTTTCACCACTGGTGAGAAGATTTCATCAAAGTCAATCCCTTTCCTTTGACTGAAACCTTTGACAACTAATCTTGCTTTGAATCTTGGAAGTGGACTGTGCTCTTCATGCTTGATCCTGAACATCCACTTGTTTTTCAAAGCTCTCTTGCCTTTAGGCAGCTTCACCAACTCAAATGTCTTGTTCTCATGCAAGGACTTCATCTCTTCTTGCATGGCTTGAATCCACTTCTCCTTATGCTCATCATTAATAGCTTCATCATAGCTTTCTGGTTCTCCCCCGTCAGTGAGCAACAAATAATCACTTGGAGAATATCTGGTAGAGCATTGCACAACTCTGCCAGACCTTGTACGATAAGGAGAGCTACTTGACGGTTGAGGATGGTCATCACTAGCTGCATCATCATTGCCATCATCCTCAATAGCATCTGCTGGCTCATCTTCAGCAGGATCATCTGGAATTTCAGGATAAATATCTTGAACATCATCTCCAACTTGTCTCGGCGTCTCTATTGGAGGTAACTGAAACTCCTCTAGATCATTACTAGGCTTCTCTGCTTTGTCAATGTCTTCTATGGTCTGATCCTCCATAAAGACAACATCTCGACTCCTGATAAGCTTCTTCTCTACTGGATCATAAAGCCTATAGCCAAACATGTCTTGGCCATAACCGATGAATACACACTGTCTTGTCTTGGCATCTAGTTTGCTTCTTTCATCCTTGGGGATGTGAACATGAGCTTTACACCCAAATACTCGTAGGTGATCATAGGAAATGTCCCTTCCTGACCACACCTTCTCTGGAGCCTCATACTGAAGAGGAACACAAGGTGAATGGTTCAGCACATAAGCCGCTGTAAGTAGTGCTTCACCCCAAAAGACCTGTGGTAACTTCGAGTGAGAGAGTAAGCATCTTGTTCTCTCAATCAAAGTTCTGTTCATCCTCTCAGCTAAGCCATTCAACTGTGGAGTTTTGGGTGGAGTAAACTGATGCCGAATACCATGCTCTTTGCAGTAAGCATCAAATGGACCTATGTATTCACCACCATTATCTGTCCGGATGCACTTCAGCTTCTTTCCTGTCTCCCTTTCCACCATAGTTAGAAACTGCTTGAAGACTGACAACACTTGATCTTTAGACTTCAATGTGTAAGCCCAGGTTTTCCGTGAGTGATCATCAATGAAGGTCACAAAATACTGGGCACCACCAAGGGACTTGTTGAAAGGCCCGCACAGATCTGAGTGTACCAGTTCTAGCACATCTTTCTTTCTAGAAGGAGGAAAGCTCTTGAAAGAAACTCTATTTTGCTTACCAGCTAGACAGTGACTGCACTTCTTTAGCTGGATCTGATTCAATCCTGACAGAACATTCTTCTTGACCAGCTTCACCATTGACTTCTCACCCATGTGTCCAAGGCGTCTGTGCCACAGCTGAACTTGGCTGTCGTTCTCCACAACATTTACATCATGCTGAGGAACCTTTGCCTGGGTCACGTACAACTTTGACACCTTTGTACCTCGTGCCACTACTAACGAGCCTTTGGTGAGCTTCCATTGACCATTGTAGAAGGTATTACAAAAACCTTCCTCGTCTAGCTTATCAACAGAGATCAGATTCAGACGCATATCTGGAATATGCCTGACATCCTTCAAAAGCAGCTTCATCCCGTTCATGGTCTCTAGGCAAACATCTCCTTTGCCGACGACCATTGAGAATTTATCATTTCCCATTCTTACAGTCCCAAAATTACCAGGAGTGTAAGAAGAGAAGAGTTCTCTCCGTGGTGTAGCATGAACAGTAGCACCACTATCAACTACCCAGCTTGACTCTTGGATAGTAAGGTTGATGATATCATCATCACAGACAACATTGAACTCTCCAAGAGAATTCGCTTCATCATCACTGCTTTCTTCTTTCTTCACATCTTTGCCTTTGTTCTTCTTCTGGTCCTTTTTGAACTGTCGGCAGAATCTCTTGATGTGGCCCTTCTTCTTGCAGTAATGGCACTCAACATTGGCAAATTTGTTGGACTTTCCTCTGCTCTTGTCTCGGTTGCTTTGACCCTTGTTTTGACTTCTCCCCCTCGTCACTGTAGCCAAAACCTCTGACTGTGAAGAAGACGAGCCTTGTGTTCTTCGTCTCATCTCTTCATTCAGAATGCCACTTTTGACGGTTGCCATACTCACGACACCGTTAGGTGCAGAGTTTGTGATTGAAACCTTCAAGGTTTCCCATGAATCTGGGAGTGTCGCCAAGACCATAAGAGCAAGCACCTCATCGTCGAATTTTATGCCCATGCTAGACAGTTGGTCCACGATTCCTTGCATCTCATTATGGTGATCTGCAACCATTTTGCCTTCCTGGTATTTTACTTGCATCAACTTCGTCAAGTAAAATAGCTTGTTGTTCCCTGTCTTTGAGGCATATAATTCTTCGAGCTTCTCCCACAACGTTCTAGCATGCTCAATGCCAGAAACGTGGTTGTAAACATTATTCTCAACAAATTGCCGTATATAGCCGCAGACTTGGATGTGTTCAAACTCCCACTCCTCGTCTGACTTATCTTCAGGCTTTACCGTACTGAACACCGGTAAATGCATCTTCGTCACGAATAGGAGATCCTTCATCTTGTTTCTCCATAAGTGGTAATTTGTGCCATCAAGGGTGATCATCTTGTTTATCCTCGCCTCCATCTGGATCAAAGACTGACTAGCTCCTCGATCTAGGAAAATCCTTGCGGTGAATAGTGCCCGTACAAGTAGTGAATTGAACTGATTCGATAATTCCCAGGAAAGATGGCCTAGCCGATCTCCTAAGACAGAATTATCATTCCAAGATAAATCCCCAGGAAAGACTGGAGGAACAAAGGTTCACTTAAAACCCAGTCTCCTAGACAGGATTCACTTGCACAGTGTATTAATTCACAACCTTGCACTTGACAAAGCACAAACCTTCTGCTCCGCTACCAGTTGTTGGGCCCGGTGGCACTATCTTGCGGAAATAATATCACCTCACAAGGAAATAAACAAGTGGAGGACAAAAAGAGATAAATGACACACAGTATTTAACGTGGTTCACCCAAATACCGGGCTACGTCCACAATCCCGATCCCACCGGAAAAACTTCCACTATAAAAATAGTAGGCTTACAAGAGAGACTTCCCTAAATTTTAGGGGTATAACAAACCTAGAGTTCTACCCAAAATAGTGCCCCACAAGGTGTTTCCCAAGTGTTTGTCAAAAATACCCCTAAGGTATTTTTTCTCACTATTTTGTCACTCCCTAATTTAAGAGGGGATTTGAGAAAATATTAAGGAATATTTTCTCCTAAATTTCTTCCCTCCTTCCAACACTCTCTCTATCTCTCACTCTCTTCTCTTATTCACTCTTGTTGTGAATGAATGGGATGCTTTGAAGAGCAAATGAGAAGCCTATTTATAGGCATCTCGTCAGGGACCAATTTGCAAGATTTTACAACTATAGGGACCAACTTGCAAAGCTCCACTAACTGCTCCACTAATAGCAATTAGTGCTCCATTAGCTTAGTGGGGTTGGTTTTCATTAATGCAAGTGGTGATCCCCCACAATTAGTGGAAGAACCACACACTAACACTTTTTTCATCCCTCCAATCCCCAATCTCTTATGTTTTCAGCATTTTGACGAGAAAATAACTAGTCTTTTGATGAACAGAAAAAAGCATATGCTACTCCTTTACCATCTCTTTTAATGCACCATCTTTTGATTCAGGATTTCCAGTCGATCAAAGTACAATAGCATCTGTAAGTGGAATAGGAGTTAGAACCCCTGGCACAAATGTTACCCCGTAAACAGTACAATACAAGAATAAGAGAAGAATATGGCAAAAAAATCCAAATCAAAGTAACCTTGTCAAGTAACTGTGACGGAATCCCACATCGGAAAGGAAGGAGAAAGTCTTGGGCCATATACACAGGGGTGCTGCACACCCCCACTAAGTTGACTTTTTGGGGAGAGGGTAATGACCCCGTGACATTTGATGCACATTAGTAGCCATGACCTGAACTCCAAGATAGTTAGAGGTACTGCAGAAAGGGCAAAATACGGAATTGAAAACACAACCATCTTCTTCACACAAAACCCCTTGTCCTATAGTATCTCTAATTGTAGAATTGCTAGGGTGCAGATTAACGGATGAGGTAGATATCTGCCATCAAAACAGGTGTGCATGTTGACATATCCTCAAGACAATTTTTCGATCTCTCAAGAGAAACTAGGTGAACTTTTGATGATGAAGTCAAAGAGTATGTAACATATAGATCGTTCTCAAGAAGACCCAGCGGACTTTTGTAGAGCGAGCAAGAAATTTGTAGTCTCTTGTCCATAACAAGACCGCAATCTACATTAGGAGCAACAAAACAATCTCTTGGGAAATAGTAGAGGCGTAGCTGCCTTGCAAAGTTTGACTCTAAAACAAATTCAATCTTGCAAGTTGCACCTCTAACGCTAATTGAGCATCCTGCAAAACAGTCACTGCTGAGAATTTGGAAAAAAGGGACATCAGTATGGTCACGATCTATACTCAGTAATGGGATTGAGGAGAAGAGAGGAGATTGAGGTTGATTGAAGAACTGATAACTATATTAGGGATTTGAAAATTTCTTGATATGTTTTAAATTTCAATCTTCTATCGTTGCAAAGTTTTCTTCTTTTTTTTTTTATATGAAACAATCGTTAACAGAGTAGATTGGGTAAGATAAATTTGGGTATATTTTGTATTTTTTAAAAAATTAAAGGACCAAATAAAAAGGAATATATATTTATTAAAAATATATTTTTAATTTTCCAAGGTGGAAAAATAATGCCATGTAGCCCTATCAAAATTTGCCACTTGGGGTATGTATGGGTGCATACCCATTAAGGGGCAGCACAGAATCATTCACCTATAAATTATAGATAGATTATAGATTATAGATAGATGATAGATTATAGATATAAATTATAGATAGATTATAGATTATAGATAGATGATAGATTATAGACTATAAATTATAGATATAGATTAGATATAGATTATAGATAGATTATAATCTTTTTTGTCGCAAAGATAGATTATAGAGATATGGAAGGGAGAAGGAGACATAATGAGAAGGAAAGCAAATAAGAGAAAAAAAAAGGCTAAATAAAGAAAAATATGAAAAAAGGAAAATAATTATATATTTTCTAGGGAATTCAGTGTACGTGGATACGTCCCATGCTTCTACCCGTTTTTGTGATGATTTGGTGTCTCCTCCTGAACTGGATTCAAATGGTGTTAGAAAGCATAGAACCCTCACATCACATACATTTTCCTGATCACTTCGCTTGCGCCCTCTCCTTCCTACTCGCTCCTTCCTTCCACCCAAAGAAAACTGAGAAATGGAGTCTCTACGCCTGACTTCACCACACGCGCCGCAACTCCTCCCCCACAAACCCGCTAAAGCGCGTCCACTCTATAACCGCCACCTCCTCTTCAAGCCCTTAACAAATGCGGCCCTCGTCAAACAGCCGGCGGAGAAGACTTCAACTACAGCGACCAAGGCTGTCGCTTCTCCGCCGCAGACGGTTCCCTCTGCGGTCATTAAGAGGGTCATCCCCGAGGAGTTGCAGTACCCACCCGGTGAGCTCGGGGCGGTGCCGGACCGGGCGGCTCGGAACGGGAGTGAAGGTAACGGGGTAATAGATGCGATGGGGTACTTGACCAGTATACTCTCCTCCAAAGTGTATGACGTGGCGGTAGAGACCCCGTTGCAGCTGGCGTCTAAACTATCTGAGAGATTGGGGGTCAATGTCTGGCTGAAGCGGGAGGACTTGCAGCCAGTAAGTATCTGTTCTTCCATTTAAAGCGTGGTGCTCGGTTGGAAGAAAATCTTTAGGGGAATTTTTCTTTTTTTCTTCTTCTCCTTGTAGGTGTTTTCGTTCAAGTTGCGTGGAGCCTATAATATGATGGCGAAACTGACAAAGGAGAAGTTGGAAAAGGGGGTGATTTGCTCTTCCGCAGGCAACCATGCTCAAGGTGTGGCATTGGCCGCGAAAAGATTAGGTTGTAATGCGGTGATTGCTATGCCGGTAACTACACCTGAAATTAAGGTACATTATTAATGTTTGGTCTTGCTGCTGTAATGATACGATAGTTCTTCTGTTGTTTTTTTTGGTTTGGTTTTTGATAAGTAGAAAAATAAAATTTGAGTTGTGGATTTCTTGTCTTACAGTGGAAATCTGTTGAGAGATTGGGCGGGACAGTCGTCCTGATAGGGGATTCCTATGATGAAACCCAGGCGTATGCTAAACAGAGAGCCAAAGAGGAGGGCCGAACATTCATACCCCCATTTGATCACCCTGATGTCATCGCCGGACAAGGAACGGTTGGCATGGAGATCATACGTCAAATCAAAGGCCCTTTGCATGCAATCTTCATTCCAGTTGGGGGTGGAGGACTCATAGCTGGTATTGCTGCTTATGTAAAGAGAGTTAATCCACAGGTCAGTTGGTTGTGCTGCCAGGCTTTGGTGTGTCTTATCTTTGAAATATACTTTAAGTTTAGTACTTGAAATGTGTTGTAACAGTCCGGGTAAAATTTGGATTTTTACCGGGACTGTAAAAGTCTTTTTTACAGTGATTTACCGAAAGAATTTATCTTGGGTAATTAATTCAAAGTAAATCGGGTATCATTTTTCGAAACCGAGTCTTTTTCCGCGCTCGAGATTTTTCCGTGGATTTTACAGACCAAAGTTGGTATTTTTCGGGTCCCGAAATCCTCAGAAAAATCACACCGGAAAATAACCAAGGGGGTATGCAGTTATTTTCTGGTCCGGTCTGGACACGACCCTGCATTATTGAGGTCTGAACACGACCCTGCATTATTGAGTCGCCTCAATAATGCAAGGCGGCGCAGCCTTTCTCCCGTGCACCTGCATAAAACGAAACCAGAGGTAGAAGAGGAAGAGAAGAAGAAAAGAGAGAAAAGAAGAGAGGGAAAAAAAAAAAGAGAGAAAAAGGAAAGGAAAAAAAAAGGAAAGAAAAAAAGGAAACCGAAAAAAAAAACACAGAGAGGAAATAGAAAAGAAAAAGAGAAAAAAAGAGGAAAAAAATATATACAGAAAATGAAAGAAAAATAGAAAAAAATAGAAAGAAAAAGAAAAGAAAATAGAAAAAAAAAGAGGAACAGTTATCACCTTCCCCTCTCCCGGTCATTGTTCACGGGAAGACGACCGGAGCCGCAGCTCGACTCACCACAACCACCATCAAGTTCGCCGTGCCGTCGCCGACCCGTCGCCGCCTCCCCCGCTCGTTTCTGCCGCCTGACGCGCCGCCAGGAGGCGTTGACCCGCGGATCCAGCTTCTCCCGCGCTCCTGCTCAGCCGCCGCAACGCCGCGCCAAGCTTCCGGCCTCCTTCGCGTCGCCTTCATCCGCCGCACGCCCTGCCTCGCTCGCTTTCATTCCTCGAGCTCTCGCCGCCCCTGCCGTTGCTGCAACCCGCGAGGTGAGCTGGGTTTCCGACCCGTTTGACGGGCGGGTCATGTCTACCTGGGTTGGGCTGTGGCTGGTGTCGGGCCAGGCCTGGGCGTGGGCCTGTGTTTCGCGCCTGCTGCCTTGGTCTGGGCCGGCGCTATTCATGGCCCAGTCCGGTTTTATTTTTTTTCTAAAAAAACATATATATATATATAAATATATTTACTTAATTACTGGTATTTAATTCTGGAAAAAATATATATTCACTTTGAGAAAATTATGGTCAGTTTAATTCTGGTATTTTAAGAAAAATATAAATATATATACTTTATTAAATAAATAAGTTATGTTTTGGAAAAACTATTATTATTTGGAAAAAAATATATACCATGAAAATATTTTCTGGAAATTTTAAATATATATTTTCCTTGGAAAATTATGGTAACTGATTACCTTTTGGAAAGTATGTATTTATGGTATACAAAAGTAATAGTTTTGAAAATATATAATTACTTTGATATATAATTGTTTGGAAAAGTATTTTGCCTTCGGAAAATATATATAGGTATGCTTATTAATTCATATTTATTTTCGGAAAATAATTTTGTATGATTAATTTTCCGGAAATATAGTTTTCTAAAGATAATAATATTTGGTAATTATATTTTGGCAAGTATAATAATTTCATGGAGATGATAACGTATAACCTGGGGCGGAGGGGGGGGTTAATTTACAATTTGTGGCATCATAGCATACCAGTTATGTGCATTTATGTGAGCATGTTGTTTTGTTGTATAGGTTTTGATATCGGGCAGTTTCCCGAGGAGCCGGCTTTGGACCGGTTGATGTTTTCAGAGTTGAGTAATCGGCTAAAGTGAGGATGGATTTCCTTCGATATGTGCCTATATTACTCGGTTGTTGTACTGTTGAGTGTTGCATTTGCTGTGGTTTGGTTTGGGATGTTTATCCCAATGCCTTGATTTGATTTTGGGATGTTTATCCCCGTGCATTGAGTTTTTGGATGTATATCTCTGTGTCATTTTGATATAAAGAATAATGAAATAAATAATAAAATGTGATAAGGATGTCGATCCTTGGTTTTGGATAGGGATGTCTATCCCGGTGTTTGGTTAGGGATGTTGATCCCTAAGAATTGATTTTGGATGATGATGATATAATTATCACGTGGTAAGTAGTGGTACGACACGATGTTTTAAGACTGTTTTGTGGTAGCCATGATCTGGGTTACTTGTGATAAACTTGTCTGTGCTTGGGATGTCTATCCCGTGATTATATTTGGGATGTCTATCCCTGGGTTACTATTTTGGGATGTCGATCCCTGGGCTCTCTTGGTTTTGATCTGGCACCCGAAATATATTGAGAACCAGGTCTGACCCCTAGCTTATTCGTGACGGGGCCCGGAAAAATAAAATTGGAAATTGGATTTTTGTTTAAGTCTTTTTGGTCTTGGACCAGTTTTGGGTCGAGTTTTTTGGATTGGTGTGTTTGGCTGTTGTGCCTATTTTCGACCTTGAGTATTTTATAGTGTTACATATCGATTGTCTATCTATGGTTGGTGGGCACTTCGGACTCACCCCTCACCTGCGGGCTTTCATCCCGTAGGTTGAGTTATTTGTGGTTCAGGTATGATGCATTCCAGATAGGCTGCAGCGTTATCCCTCGAACAGGACTCGGATCCATTAGTTTGCATCAGTGTCGCATACAGTGTCTTTGTGAGTTTTAAAAGTCTTCCGCTGTGCTGATTATTGTTATTGTTGGGCCTTGGGCCGATTGTGGTGTTATTGATGTTCCCGAGTTTGGATGACGGTTTTTATGTTGGGCCGAAGGGTCGGAATTCTGATGTTTATATTTTGGGCTGTTGAGCCAGAGTTTCTGTTGTATACACTGTATGCTGGGCTTTGTTTGGTAGGGTCGTTACAGTTCTGGTACGTGTTTACTATGTATGGTAAATATGGGTCAGGGCATTTCATGTGTTCTGTTTTCTGCCTATCATTTTGATGCCCAAGTGAGATAGCCTATCAGTGAATCTAGCTCTTTCTTGTCCTTTTGACTCCTTCCTTGATTTGGATTTTGCTGATTTCATTCATCTTGCATGCCTTCCCAGCTTATTCTTCAATATCCATCTGCATTTGGCTGCAGGTAAAGATCATTGGGGTGGAGCCCTCTGATGCAAATGCTATGGCGTTGTCACTGCATTATGGTGAGAGAGTCGTGCTGGAGCAGGTTGGAGGTTTTGCAGATGGAGTGGCTGTCAAAGAGGTTGGTGAAGAAACCTTCCGCCTGTTGAAAGAACTTGTGGACGGAATCGTTCTTGTAAGCCGTGATGCTATTTGTGCCTCAATCAAGGTATGGTCGCTTCCATCTTCTGAATCTTGCATGTTGTCGAACGAATTTAATGGTATTATTTTTTTTTTGCCAAAGGAGGAAATTCATTCATTGATAACTTAAGAATACATCATTACATAAGATTGTTCTAAACTTGATGGTGGTACTGTCACCTAGCTATGGCTACTAGGAATTTTGAGTGACAAACACTTTTTTAATGGTACTAAATTACCTGCAATGTAAGTGGCATCGTAGTATATTTTTTTAAGTGGAATAGTATTAATCTTAATCTTCAAAAAGAACTTATATATAAAATTTGAACAGACGGATAGGCATTATTTAGAATTATTTTATTCAGTGAATATAAGTTTATAAAATCAATTATTGTTAATTATATTTTTAATCTTTTGATATTGTAAATTATATTTTTAATTATTAAATTATATTATTAAGGAAATAAATTATTAAATTATATTATTATTATATATTTTCGTGGTATGATTCCTATGATAATATCTTTTTCCGTTATTATTTTTTCGTAGTTTTATTTTTTTTGGTTTCCCATCCGGTTTCCGGAGCTTTGCCCGACTAATCGGGATTCGACCCGGGTCGGGTACCTGGGTATGGTGGGTGAGTCTCCCAATGGGGATTTTCTGCATACACGAGGGCTTGAACCCGAGACCTCGCTTAAGCGGAACCAAGTTGCTTACCACTTGGACCAACCCCACATTGGTAAAATGGGCAATTTGAGGTTCGAACCTGCTTTCGGTGGGAAAGACACCAATACACAACCACTAAACCACCACTACTTTGATTATTCTACTCAACTTCTCTCAGCATAATTCTTCTTGACAATAAATTATAAACATATTTGTTATGAGTTCTTGTGACTTTTCAGCTGTACTTCTTCACATTTTTTTGTACTTGTTAAGAAAATATAAATAAATGCATTATTCTATTCATCGTTTTTTTCTTTATAGTTTTTGTTTCTTAGGATTATTTCTCTCTATAATTATTTTTTTTCATAGATGTTGTTCTTGTTTGTAGTTTTCGCTGACTCTTCGAATGTTCCTCTTCATATTTCTATTATTTTTTTCAAATATTATTGTTTTTTTAATTCTTGGTAGCTATTGAGAAAATATAAATAAAAACTTATACATTAATCATTAACTTGAGAAGAACTTATTATAATTTAGACAATGATTTTTTTATATTTTGAACAAACATATATATATTGTTTAGAATTGATTTTTGTATTAGAATAGGAATTTATCAATCTAATTTTCTTCTCCATACTTCTTATTGATAATAAATTATTGAAAAAAATATATATAGTGAGTTCTTATAATTATTCTTCAATATGATTATTCTTTTTCGTGATGTTATTCATGTCCATAGTTTTCACTGACTCTTCGGCAGTTCTTCGTTATAGTTTTATTATTTCTCAATAATTATTGTCCTTCGTAATTCATGATATTTGTTGAGAAAATATAAATAAAGGTTTATATATTAATTATTTTCTTGATAAGAAATTATATATAATATAAACAAAGATTTTTCTTGATAATCTAGACAAATGTCTATGCATTGTTTATAATTGATTTTAGTATTAGATAGGAATTTCTAAATTAATTATTGTTAATAATATTTATTATTTTGTTGATATTCTAAATTATACAATTTTAATTTTCAAATTATATTATTCTTTTTTACTATTATTCTTTTTTGTAATCGTTGTTCATGTTGGTAGTTTTCTTTAACTATTTGAATATACTTCAAATTTTTTTCTTCATAATTTTTGTTGATAATAAACTATAAACACATAAGTCCTGAATTTTTGTGATAATTTTTTCCCATTATTATATTTTTAGTAGTTTTCATTAACTATTCAACTGTTCTCTCATTTTTTTCTCCATAATTGATAATAAATTACAAATATATCTGTCATGAATTATTGTCATTATTCTTATCTATGATTATTCTATTTCGTAGAATTTATTCATGTTTGTAGTTATCGTTGACTCTTCGACTGTTCTTCCCCATAGTTCTATTGTTTTCTAGTAACTATGTTCTTCGATTGTTCTTCATGGTTTTCGTTGACTCTTGGACTGTTGTTCCCCTCGTTTTCTAATAATGATTGTTCTTCGTATAATTCTTGGTAGTTGTTGAAAAAATATAAATGGAGGCTTATATATTAATCATTATCTTGATAAGAACTCATATATAATGTAAACAATGATTTTTTTTACATTGCAGACAAACCGATACAAATTATTTAGAATTAGTTTTTGTATTAAAATTAAAATTTATAAATCAATTATTGTTAATAATATTTGTTGATATGCGCCTATAAAAATAATATTTGTTAGTCATTTGATATTCTTAAATTTTAGAATTATTTTTTTTAATTATTTTTTATAGTAGGAATATTTTTGTATATGTGCTAATTATAATATAAAAAACTACATATCGTTCATTATTTTATGAACTATCCTGCTTCCGATCTTCTGCTCTGCTATGTGGACTTGTGAATATGCATTATTTGGTGAAATGTTTTGTTTAGTGATTACCAATCTGCAAACTGGCATATTATGCTTGTGTTGCAGGACATGTTTGAGGAGACAAGGAGCATTTTAGAGCCTGCAGGTGCTCTTTCCCTTGCTGGAGCCGAAGCATACTGCAAATATTATGGCATCAAGGGAGAAAATGTTGTCGCAGTAACTAGTGGGGCAAATATGAACTTTGATAAATTGAGGGTTGTGACTGAACTTGCAAACGTTGGTAGGCAACAAGAAGCCGTACTTGCAACGGTCATGCCAGAGGAGCGTGGGAGTTTCAAACATTTTTGTGAACTGGTCTGCCATTGCAGTTTAGGTCAGTTTCAGTTGTGGATTAACTTCTTATTTTAATTCTTACTGTAAACTACAATTACTTGGGTACAGGTTGGGCGAATGAACATCACTGAGTTTAAATACAGATATCGTTCAGACAAGGAGGCAGTTGTCTTGTACAGGTTAGTATAAAAGATTAATATCAATTATTAGTTTAATGTTGTCAGTTGTAAGAAATAATTTAGTTTAATGTGAAATGTCATTTGGTTGTTTGTAGTAAATTTCTGTACTATCCAGAGACATTTTTCTTAAACACTTTGAATGTCAGTATGTTAGTGCCTCTTTGAAAGGTAAAATATGGAGAAGCAAAGTGCTTTATCAAATTTTTTCACGTAATGTGCAGTGTTGGCCTTCACACAGTTTCAGAACTTGAAGCAATGATGGATAGAATGGATCACTCTCAACTGAAAACTTACAATCTTAACAAAAATGACTTGGTGAAAGATCATTTGCGCTATCTGGTACTTATTCTTCTGCAGTTTTTTTCCTAGATTTTTCTGCTCAAAGTTAGATGTTGTGTTATACTGCATGAGATGTGAAGGCCAGAAAGGCCTCCTGAATCCTCTCTCATCCATGCTTGTCAGATCTCATTTCTGCCTGTGCTATTCTTACTGGGGGAAAGCAGGTCATTTTTTTTTTCCCCACATATGGATGTGGGCTTTGTCGTTACTTTGATTTTGAAATTTTGCAGTGGTGGTATATTGTTGTGATGTTTTTAGTCTGATATTTCTTACAGATGGGTGGTAGATTGGATGTTCCGCATGAGGTTCTTTGTCATTTTATATTCCCAGAAAGGCCTGGTGCCCTGATGAAGTTCTTAGACGCTTTGAGTCCACGGTGGAACATTAGTTTGTTCCATTACCGACTAGAGGTTAGAATACCAAAATACTCTTCTGCACCAACATTTTACATTTCGTTAGAATTATGCCGTGTAATCCTTATTGTGATCAATTCTTATATATTATTCTTTGGGCTCTTTCGACAACAGGGTGAAACTAGTGCAAACATATTGGTTGGAATCCTAGTTCCCCCATCCGAGATGGGCGAGTTCCAGAGTCATGCCAGCAGTCTTGGATATGAATATGCAGTTGTGACCAATAATGATGACTTCCAGCTTCTGATGCGTTGATTAGAACACTTGGTGATTTTGGCATTCACTAGATTATTCCAAGAGACTTGGCACTCGGCAACTTTTAGAGAATATTGAGGAAAAGCTCATGCCATGAGCACTGGAAAAGAGGGTCTTTGTGATTCTTTTTGCTACGACAGTATCTTCTGGTTAGGGGATCCTATTCTACTAGGAATTGGCATTCTTCTTAGTGTCTAGTTTGTAACCTCAGTGTAACATGTCAGCATATCAGCTGGAGTGGCACCCTAGTGCTTTGATGTGAGGGGAAAGTTTATGCTAGTGAAGTTTTGTATATTTTGTAACTGAAAGATTTGATCTATGATGATCTATTAGCGGTGGCCAGAAAGACGGGCAATTTAAGCATTTATTGTGCCTCTTTGGATTATTGCAAGAGACCACTCGCATTTTAGGCCGGTGCAACAAAGTAATTTTGTTGCGTGACCATAGAAATATTGGTGGAAGGAAGATGAAGAAGGTCGTTGTTAATGATTGTTTGTTTCACTAGTTGGAAAATGTTCTAGGTCTGAACCCAGGACGTAGGGGGCAATCCCCTAGTGCCAAGGCAAATGCCATTTATTTGACAAAGGGCTAAGCTCAGGGGCGGATATGGGGAAGCAAGGGGGCCCAGGCCCGCCCTAAACTCCTACTTGATCTATTTATGGTAATAATATTACAAGCAACGGTAAGTGGCTTGGTGGTTAAGTGAGTATTTTCTTAATTTTTTTCACCACTTAATTTGGCCCTTCTGAAATTTTTTATACATGATTTGCCCCCCCTAACATTTTTTCCTAGATCTGGCTATGCTTAGTTCAAAAGGGAGAGCTGGGGTGAAAGCTACCCTTGAGGATATTTTGCCGCTTATGGATTATATATATAGTTAGGGTGGATGCCCAATTGGGAGTTAAGGTACTAATGTCTAATAGTCCACAGGGTGCTGGGACCCATTAATTTTTTCCTTGTCTTTATATATAGAGGTCTACGTAGACCTGGCAATTCGTGTTATCGTGTCAGGTTGAATAGGTAAACGGATTCTAAATCTTCAACCCGACCCGACCTATTTAATAATCATGTTGTGTTATGTCCAATCCGCTTATTATCGTGTCGGGTTCGGGTTGACCCGCGGGTTACCTATTAAGTCTAATAAACCTAAAAATAAGTTTGAAATTTTTCTATTTTGTGCAAGTTGTTGTATTTTTTAAGCAAATAGATATATAATTAGAGTTTTTATATATTAAATAATTATATAATCATAATATAATAATATTTTAAAGCATTTATAGAAATATTTTTGGATAATTTTAGTAAATTTGATCTCAAATATTAAATAAGTCTCATATTAAATCAGTAAATTATCTATACCCTAAATATAATCGGGTCATAAATAGGTACCTATCAGGTTGGCGGGTCAACCTGCGACCTGACCTGCTAATTTTCGTGTCGTGTCGGGTCAACCCATTTAACTAAACGGGTTGAAAATCTCTGACCTATACGTGCTAATTTCGTGTCGGATTCGTGTCGGGTTGTCGTGTCAATATCCATTTTTCCAGGTCTATATAGAAGTCACCGCAAGCCAACAAAATCCAAGTTGAAGCTACAAAGCTCATCTTCATCTCTACATCTTTCTCGAAAACCTTTCCATTTCTTTCATATTTACTTCTCCATTAATCCTGTCCTAAACCTTTCCTTCGTTAAGTTTGGCATCCAGTTTCGAAAGTCAAAATGGGTAGTTTGAGTAAGCAACTGACATTTTCTTCTTCCCCTTCATGGCTCCTGGTCACATGATTCCAACCGTGGACATGGCCGAGCTATTTGCTTCTCTGAGGCCTAAAGGCAACCATGGCCACCCTCCTCTCAATGTGCCTTTCTTTTCAGAAACAATTCAAAGAATGAAAAGCTTGGGGGCTGATATTGATGTACAAATGTATATATCGGTAAAGGAGGAAGAAGAATGTTTGGATTATAGCCAAAGCATAGCATTCATTTGATATTTCTTGGAAGTTTTCCTGCAAACTTACATGCAACTTACATAACTAATCAATTAAAAAACAAAATATATTACAACTAAAAAACATTGTTTTAACACTCCTCCTTAGTCTTGTGCTATAATCATCTGTAACATATGTACTCTTTCCAAAGCTTATACCTGATTTTTTTATCCAGCTCCTTTCTTCATCTTCCAAGAAAATCATATCATGATGGCCTATATCTGATTTTTTTTTTCACTTTATTCTTCATCAACATTATATGCAATAACAAAAAGTTGCTCTTCTTCTTGATCTGTAATATTGGCTTCATCATTTTGTTCTTGTTTCTACTTACACACTTTGTCAATGTATCCCAAATCATTACATTTGTTGCACTTGACCTCCACCGGTATTTTATCTCCATGTGGTAGTCATCTCCTATAAACTTTAGTGGTGGTGAGGCATAACTTTCTGTAGACATCTTGTAGGATTTTTTTGGTTATGTTGAATTTTTATGAATATATTAGAAAGGGAGGAAGAAGAATGTTTAGGTTATAGCAAAAACATAACATTCATTTCATATTTACTGAAAGTTTTCCTGCTAGCTTACATACACCTTACATTACAAACATATATATAGAGGTTAACATAGGGAGTTATAAGTAATAATAACATTGTTTCAACAACAAATTTTCAGGTTTCCTCCGCCAAAATTCTGACGGCTTTGCTTTCTAGGAGAACATTAAGGAATTGGCTCGTAAATTTTTGAATGCCATAACCAAACTACAAGAGTCCTTTGAGATGCTTCTTGAAGAAACTCGCCCCGATTTCCTGGTTGCAGATATGTTCTTTCCTTGGGCTAATGATGCTGCTACAAAGTTTGGAATTCTAAGACTGGTGTTTCATGGCACTAGTTTGTTTGTTCTTTTTGTTGGAAAGTGTATCAGGCAATATGAGACTTACAAGAAAGTTGCATCGGATTTAAAACCTTTTTTTTCCAAATCTTCTAAACGAAATAAGGATGACAAGGGAGCAAGTGCATGATTTTATGAGTCAAATTGAATCAGGGTTGAAGAGTTATGAGTGAAAGCCAGCTTCTACGTGCTTTATCCTAGCTGATTTCTATACACAAGTTTTATAGAGAAGGGCATCGCATATTGACCTGGTTTTTCTGTGCAATAAAGCCATAAAGGAAAAAGCAAGGAGGGGCGGCAAAGAAGCCTCCATCGATGAAAATGATGTCTGAAATTGCTAGACTCAAAGCATCCCAATTTCGTTGTTTATATATGTTTTGGAAGCATGTCAAACTTCACTTCCTCTCAGCTCGAGAAAGCAATTGCTCATGAGGCTTCAGGGTAGCAATTCATCTGGGTTGTCAAGAAAGACAAGAAAAGCCATGGAGGCGAAGATGATTGGTTGCCAGAAGGTTTCGAGCAAAAAATGCGGGAAAAAGGACTGATTATAAGAGGGTGGGTGTAAGTAACCGGATATGCAAACAAAGAGACAATATGCGCAGCAGAAAACCTGGAACTAATGGAGGATCCATGTGAAATGGGGTAAACCGAATAAAAAGAATTTCATACCTAGAATTGGTCGAGTTCTTTCACTCAACTGATGATCCGAATCAGCAAGAACCAGACAGAAATCCGACTCCTCTACGGTATCCACACGAACTGTTGATGACTGCTAGCAACCGTCACACGATCACTAACCCGAGCACTCCCGAACCGCAGTGCTAGCTGCAAAATTCCGAGAGCTAGAGACTAGTGTTTGATGTGTTTCTTTCTCAAGAATGAAGTGTGTGTTTTTGGTGTGTTAATCTCATTAACCACTTTCTTTCACATATATCTCATTTATGTATCAACGTTAGTTTATATATAGGAATGGTCAACCTAATCACACATACATCTCATCATGCATGATTGTATTTTCCATTATCTATACTTTAGTCACAATCATCAACATGATCATGTCTCCACTAACTCAATCATATATATCAACATATATATATTCAACGTTAGTTAATGTAGAAATGGCCAACCTAATCACACATAGATATATTATCATATATCAATATGCATGATTGAGTTTCTATTATCTATACTTTAGTCACAATCATCTACATGATCATGTTTCCACTAACTACACTTAATCATACATATCACTATATATATAATAATGACACATCAATTTCATCCTTTTTGAGTAATAATTCAGGTTCAATAATTCTGGTAACTAGTGAACCAAACCAACCCAAACGACCCGGTCCAACCACTATATATGGCCTGGTACCATTTGATGTTTGCAATGATGGATGCCTTAACTGCATTCAGTCACATGGTTTTCATGCATGGGCTATCATCTCTTCTTGAAATTGGCGGCTTGTTGTCATGCAACAGAAATGGAGTTGCTGGGAATTACACAAAATACTTACACACAATCCTTCTATGAGTGTCACCTACTCCTAGGTTTCCAACTTTAACATTCCTAAAGAAACTCCCTGGGTGAGTGACACAACCCTGTTTTACAATCATGCTATAGATCCCAATAATATGAGCAGAGAAGAAGAGAAATGAGTAAAGCAGCGGTACAAATTTGCAGCTGTACCAATTGCAGATCAGTTCTACCATTTGTAGCAGATTTCTGCAGAACAGTTTTACAACGAAAAAGTTGGTGACGCAGGTACTGGAAATTGGTATCATCGGTATTGTAGGTATCCAGAGTTCAAAAAAAAGTAAGCAGAGAAAATGAGGAAAAAGGAAGGGAACTTGAGGAAACAACAATACATGAAAGCTCTTTGAGGAAGGTGGATCTTATAGCTAAGGTTGCTCGACAATCGAAGCAGCAAGTGTCATAAAATAATTCTTCCATTTTTTTTTCGCATACCAATCAAACGAGTAAATGGCATATATAGGGTCCGTACTGTAACGACCCGGGTAAAATTTTTGAGATTTTACCGAGTCGTTTTAACTCTTACGACGGTTAATAAAATTTTATCGTTGTAATTCGAGAATTCTACCGCACCGAATTTTCCGAAGTTATCGGGAGTAACCGAACTTCGTTTCGATCGCCGAGGATATACGATGTTTCGGAGTATCCACGTTAACCGAGCCTCGGAATTCGATTCCGAGGGTTACCTAGAACTTCCGAGAATTCTACACGGCTAACC
>JAKUCV010002437.1:0-47826 GCA_028386065.3 Turnera subulata | reverse complement strand
GGATCCATAGTTTTGCATCGAGTCGATTCATGCTTTTGCTGTGATTATTCAAAATTGCTTCCGCTGTGCTATGATTGTTATTGTACCCGATACCGGGTGTTAGTCTATTGTTGTTGGGCCGATGGGCCAATTTTCTATTGTATTACACAGTTTGTGCCACGTGTCGGCACTGTTATTGGTAATTACTGATAGTCGGGTAAATTTAGGTCGGGTGTTTCACGTACTATTTCAAAAGTATTGTTTGGGGGGTTTGTACTAATTTTTTGTCCTTTTTACGGGTCTATACTCTTATTTTTCGTCCCTTTTAGGGGTCTCGGGCAGTCCACGTCATCATCGGGGGTGCCCAAGACCCCTAAAAGGAACGAAAATTAAGAGTACAGACCCGTAAAAGGGACAACAAATAGTAAAGATCCCAAACGATATTTTTGAAATAGTACGGACCCTATATATGCAATTTACCAGACTTTATTCCTTTTATGCACTTTGAATAGTCCGGAAGATGATGTAACCATCAGCTCAAGCCTACTTGGCAAGTATCATGATTCTATTAGTGCCAAATAAAAAAATTATGGATTCTATTTTATTTCTCAAATACCCTAATAGATCCAATAAAAATTACCATGCGACACTAATTATACTATACCTCGTGTTATGTCTGTCACACCATTTTCATTTGAAGTCTATCAGACATTCTGGCACCGTACAATTGCCCCTTAATTAATTAAAATGAAATGAAAACGTTGCATTTGAAGTCTATCAAACCATTTTCATTCATTATTGGAAGAACTCGAGGAGTCAATTGGCATAAATTAAAAATGTTAAATGGTTAATGAAATATGAGGAGGGATGTACGAACCATTAGAGGCCTTTGTCCAAACCAGCCTCTTTTTTTGACATGTGGAATTGCATGAGATGCGTCCACCATATATTTTTTTTATTATAAAAAATATTTTGAATTTTTTTAATATAAATTTAATTTATTAAATTGCTCACTGTAGCAAACGCGAAAATCAAACAATCTGCCACCCTATTTAATTCCTCCCCAATTACGATCTAGTAGCTCTTTCAGGGCCCATAACAATGAATCCCTGGAGACACTCACTTTATCACCCTTCAAGATAAGACACCGACGCAGCTGAATTTAGCTCCAGAATTATTCGCGAAGATCCTTGTTCCATAGTCATTACTCATTAGTGATATTGGAAAAATGACAGCATGGTCTAAGATTTTTTTTTTTACATTGGAATATTGGAAATACTCATAAATCTCAGCCCCTAAACTACCATCCGTACAAATTCATGACTCCTTAGAAGAAACTCATTCAGGAGATGTCCTACACCACAATCGGTGTTGGCACCATGATCTAGATCCTTGTAAGCAGCTGAATTTGAAGAAACAAGAAGGTTTGGACCAGAGGGAAAAAAAATGGAAAAAGAAACAAGTAGGGGGACTACTACGTACGGCTACCTAGTTACTGGTAGTCTAATCTAGACCATACGTTTTTTAATGTACAAATTTATAGAAAAAAAAAAATCAAAATTGCCCTGAGTAGCGGCAACTGGATCAAATAGGACCGCACCACAGGTATCTTCCCACTCTCCCTCTGTAACCAAGACTAGTCTCAGTGGAACAAAGCCACCATCTTCTTCTAATTAACACCCAAACCTTTGTTCTTTTACAAGGCCATATATATGGGTAAGAATCTACACATCTTTTTCTTCCCTCTCATGGCGCATGGCCACACAATACCAGTCATGGACATGGCTAAGCTCTTCGCTTTTAGAGGACTAAAGGCAACCATAGTCACCACTCCTTTCAATGCATCGTACCTGTCAAAAACAATAGAGAGAGCTCAGCATCTCGGTTTGGAAATCGACATTCAAATCATTGAATTCCCATCAGCCGAGGTTGGGTTGCCAGAAGGATATGAGCATTTGGACAAGGTAGCCATGGACTTGCAAATGACCAACAAATTCTGTCAGGGTTTGGCCCTGCTTAAGGACCCCTTGGAGAAGCTCGTACAGGAGTTCCAGCCCGATTGTATTGTTTCCGATCAGCTCTTTCCTTGGACTGCTGATGTTGCAGCTAAGTTTGGGATTCCTAGGCTGGTGTTCACTGGAAGTAGCTTCTTTCATTCCTGCGTGGTTGTATATCTCAGAGAAAAGGTCTTGTCATCGGATTCTGATGATGAAGAACCTTTTCTTTTGCTGGGTCTTCCTGGTGATATCAGGTTCACAAGAAAGCAAATGCCCCCAGCACCTGAAGCTGATACTCCATTTGCCAATCTTTTGAAAGAAGTTTCCCCGAGTGAGTTGAAGAGTTATGGGATGGTATTCAACAGCTTCTACGAGCTTGAGTCAGCTTATGTTGATCATTACAGGAAGAGTTTGGGAAGGAAGGCGTGGCATGTCGGCCCCGTCTTTCTGTGCAATAAAGATGTCCAAGATAAAGTAGGCAGGGGAAAAGATGCCCCCATTGCCCAACATGATTGTCTTCTGAAATGGCTAAATTTAAAGAAACCCAATTCGGTAGTTTATGTCTGCTTTGGTAGTTTGGTTAAGATTCCCACTTCTCAGCTTCAGGAGATCGCGAAGGGCCTTGACAATTCGGGGAAGCAATTCGTCTGGGTTGTTAACGAAGGAAGTCAAGAAGATGAAAAAGATTGGATTCCTGAAGGATTTGAGAAGCGAATAGAAGGGAAGGGACTGATCATTCGAGGATGGGCACCGCAGGCGTTGATTCTTGAGCATGAAGCAATAGGAGGATTTGTAACTCATTGTGGGTGGAATTCAACTCTGGAAGGAATCACGACTGGGCTGCCAATGGTAACATTTCCAGTTTTTGCAGATCAGTTTAACAATGAAAAGTTGGTGGCGCAGGTACTGAAGATTGGTATTAGTCTTGGAGCCAGTGCGTATGGTGATGACATCAAAAGTGAAGCTATAGAAAAGGCAGTGACTCGAGTGATGGAAGGGGAAGAAGCGGAGGAAATGAGGAAAAAGGCCAAGGAATTTGGAGAGCAGGCAAGGAAGGCTGTTGAAGAAGGTGGATCTTCCTACACAGATTTAAGTGCTTTGATCGAGGAAATTAGATTGCTAAGCCATTTGAAGCAAACAGAAGAAAGAAAATAATTAGAACCAAATTATATGTCCAAGAAGCAACATTAATTACTACGACATGTAGCATGTGTCCTTGGCATCATTCCTAATGTAAAGTCTTCTTTTTCTTACATACAAATCAAACAGTGTTGGTACGCAATAATCTTTTGATGGTGCCTGTAGATGACTATGCACTATGCAAGGCAGCTATCTTTTTTGGAAACTTCTAGTTAAGTAAAACATGTTCAGATCCCCTCATGAGATGTAACGTTTCTTTGATTTTCTCTTCTCCAGAATCACAGTGAGTCTTTAGATTTTTGGATATTTGTGATGTCGAGTAATCATTAGCTTTAGTTATTTCCTGTGTCACTGTAATTAGTTACCCTATTGACTCTGGCCGTGCGGAATTTATAAAAGTCAATCTATCTCAAACTAGCGAAGGTCTTGAGGTTTTTAAGTGTAGATCAGATCATTAACTTAGTCTAAAGTTATAAATAACATATATTTATTTTTTCTCGGATTATAAACCGATTGTAAGAAAGAAGAAAACCACCATTCTCCTTCCGTAGAACATGGGATGGGAGGAAAGGAGTAAGGAGGAGGACAATTTCAATTTGACATTTTTTGAAAAAAAAAAATTAAAGGAGGGGAAGGGGGATTTTTAACCCTCCATTCTCCTTAAAATATCTCTTTTGAAATTTTAAAATTAAATGGAGACTTTAAATTTTATAATTACCCTCTCATATTCTTAAAAATAATTCAAAGATACCCATATAATTTATAAATATTACCTACTATTCCCTTTCATTCACTTCAATGTATTTATCCAAAAAAAATAAATTAGAATTTTTTCATCCCACCATTCTCGTCTCTTTCCTTCCCATCCATTACTTTCACTTCCCATTCCCTCTATGTTTCTAAACAAACTGGGCTTTTAAATATTAGTAATTGATACTACTATAGTTGGAAAAATTATTTACACAAATGTTTAAAGTATATAGGAATGATTATGGACCATTTGCCATTAAACCGAAGATTGTACCCACAAAAAAATTAGTGTGTAACGAGAAGCCAATGGTGTGGCAGACATGCTAGCCTAATGAAGTCTCTCCCTCAGCCCAAGTTTAAACACGCTTTCGGAGGCCCAAACTTATGTCAAAATCAATTATTGTTAGATGCCTCAGGGGCACAACTCCTACGGCACTTTCTGATGTAATCTGGTCTTTCCATTAATTCACCAAAAAGAAAAAAAAATCAGGAATGCACATCAAAATACTGTTCTTGATGGGACCCAGGAATGCCCCAATCGGACCAAACAAGAAAAAGGAAATGCCCAATCTTCCAAATAAACTAATGGGAACATTCTTGGAAAGGAAATTCCAATGGCATATTTATGAGGCGGTTGCTACTTACATCACTAGTTTTCATCAGAGTCGTATTGCGATTTGGGACGAATATTTCAATAGCAGAACTGCTGCTTTGACACGCAGTCCTTCAATACTACAAATGGGAAATTTTCTTTTATTTAGCCAACAGGATGTCGAGGTTGTTCATGTTCTTGGTCCCTAGTGGCAGCTGTGACTCTGGTAAAGGAAATAAAGGCATGAGCTGTGACGTAAGTGATGGCATGAGCAAGAAGATACCATTAGGTGGAAAGTCTTGCCCCAGTGATGGTATCACCTTAATAAGTGTTGTGTTTCTTGACTTGTTTCTTTCTCATTTCAAAGTTTCATCTTATAGTACTTTCAATGCTGCCTCGTACTGTAATAATGAAGAACAATGATTAGAAGGTTAATATTTGCAGTGAAAGGGCCGGCCAGTAAGGGGCACGGCCATCCTTAACTTTTAAAAATCTTCATATAGGTCTTTTAAAATTATAGTAGCCATCCTAATTCTAAAATTTTAATATCAATCTGTTAAAATTAAATATTTTATTTATATTTTTTTATTAATTTTAATTAAATTTTAATGTTAGATACATATTGGGTTTTTAAGTTTTCAGATGTAATAATTTAGTTTTTCATAGATCTTAAAAAATTCATAATAATTTTTATAATAAAAAATTCAAATTATTATTTATGTATAATTCATAACTAATTAATTAATGCAAATAAATTTTATACCCATATAAATAATTAATTACAAACTAAATTATAATTATTTTTTATATCAAATATATTTTTAAAATTATATTTTTATTATTATAGTTAGAATTATAAATATTTTACTATTTATCATACAACATTAATAGATGATACATAAACATTTGCTTTTTGGTCCCTCCTAAGAAACACAAAATCTGACTTCACTACTGATTACTTGGGCTTCTCAACAAATGAAACTTTTCTCATATATGCAAAATTTCATACAAAATTCAAAAGAAAATCATCGATGTTCGTATCCCTCGATTAATTTATGTTTTCTTTTGTCAAGCCTCGATTAATTTATTACTGGTCTGGTAATTTCTAAATTAAAGACATGAGGAAATTTGTCATCATTTAATGATATGCGATATTCCCAGAAGATAATTTTCGTTTTTTTAGAGTTTCCATGTACATTTCTTCTGGATTCTCCCGCACGGTAATGGTACAGAGTGTGACAGATGCGGTGACGTGATGTAGGATGGATTCAGGCTGAGAAAAATCCTAGGAAAGAAGAGTTAGAGTAGAAATACTCTTCTAGTCCACTGGGTTGCTGGGACCCATTAATTAGGGATTTGGATCCTCTCCTGTACAGTATTTAACAGGAGAGATCCTGTTAAATAAATGCCGTTGATTTGTTTAATCAATGGTTCTAAAATATATAAGGTAAGAAAAACTAAAAAAATTAAATAAGGTAAAAATAAATTCTCACCATTGATTTTGAAAATCATGATCACGATTCAACCAACAGGACATAACTTTACAGGAGAGGATCTCAATCCATTAATTAGTGTTTTCCAAGTCTTCGGTCCTTGTCTTTATATATAGAAGTCAGTTGAAGCTACACAACACAGCTTATCTTTCATCTCTACAACTTTCTAGAAAACCCTTCCATTTCTTTCATATTTTCTTCTCCATCAGTCCTGTCCTAAACCTTTCCTTCGTCAAGTTTGGCACCCAGTTTCCAAAGGCAAAATGGGTAGTTTGAGTCATAAACAGCTGCACATTTTCTTCTTTCCCTTCATGGCTCCTGGTCACATGATTCCAACCATGGACATGGCCAAGCTATTTGCTTCTCGAGGCCTGAAGGCGACCATCGTCACCACTCCTCTCAATGTGCCTCTCTTCTCAGAAACAATTCAAAGAATGAAAAGCTTGGGGGCCGATATTGATGTCCAAACCGTCAGGTTTCCTCCGCCAAATGAGACCGGATTACCTGAAGGTTGTGAGAATTCTGACGGCTTTGCTTTCCAGGAGAACGTGAAGGAATTGGCCCCTAAATTTTTGAAGGCCACAACCAAACTGCAAGAGCCGCTTGAGATGCTTCTCGAAGAAACTCGCCCCGACTGCCTGGTTGCAGATATGTTCTTTCCTTGGGCTACTGATGCTGCTGCAAAGTTTGGAATTCCAAGGCTGGTGTTTCATGGCACTAGTTTCTTTGCTCTATCTGCTGGGGAGTGTGTCAGGCAATATGAGCCTTACAAGAAAGTTGCATCAGATTCAGAACTCTTTGTTGTGCCAAATCTTCCACACGAAATAACGATGACAAGGGAGCAACTGCCGGATTTTATGAGGGAAGGAATTGAAACTCCCTTCTCGGAGTTTCTTAAAGCATGCAAAGAATCAGAGTTGACGAGCTATGGGGTGATAGCCAACAGCTTCTACGAGCTTGAACCTGCTTATGCTGATTTCTATACACAAGTTTTAGGGAGGAGGGCATGGCATATTGGCCCAGTTTCGCTGTGCAACAGAGGCATTGAGGATAAAGCAAGGAGGGGCGGCAAAGAAGCCTCCATCGATGAACATGAGTGTCTGAAATGGCTAGACTCAAAGCAGGCCAATTCCGTTGTTTATATATGTTTTGGAAGCATGTCAAACTTCTGTTCCTCACAGCTAAAAGAGATAGCAATTGGTCTTGAGGCTTCAGGGCAGCAATTCATCTGGGTTGTCAAGAAAGACAAGAAAAGCCAGGGAGGCGAAGATGATTGGTTGCCTGAAGGATTCGAGGAAAGAATGCAGGGGAAGGGACTGATTATAAGAGGGTGGGCACCTCAAGTGTTGATCCTTGACCATCAAGCAATAGGAGGATTTGTGACACATTGTGGATGGAACTCAACCCTTGAAGGCAT
This sequence comes from Turnera subulata, assembly GCA_028386065.3. Classification (NCBI taxonomy): domain Eukaryota; kingdom Viridiplantae; phylum Streptophyta; class Magnoliopsida; order Malpighiales; family Passifloraceae; genus Turnera; species Turnera subulata. Next base: position 40,458 of record JAKUCV010002437.1, on the reverse strand, counting down.
AGCTGCAGGGAAGCCAATGGTGACATGGCCACTCTTTGCAGAGCAATTCTACAATGAAAAGTTGGTGACCCAAGTTCTCAAGACTGGAGTTGCTGTTGGTGCTACAACATGGGCTAGAGTGCACACCGATGAGGTTAAGAGTGAAGCTATAGGGAGATCGATTACTCAAATCATGGCGAGCGACGAAACAGAAGAGATGAGGAAGAGAGCAAGAAACTTGGGTGAGCTGGCAAAAAGAGCTGTTGAAGAAGGTGGCTCCTCTTACTCCAATTTCAACGATTTGATCCAAGAGCTAAGGTCACGCCCCTGAAGCAAAAGACGGACACAGCAAAACCAGTGGCAATAGTTTATATCCAATAAAATTTTCCATTTTTATTTGTTCACTGTTTGAAAATTGATTATGTTTGCATGTGCATTACTGGACTTGTGTTTGTATCGAAGTGTTTGTGTAAATTTCGATGGTAATGAGCTATACAGGAAGTTAATCCAGAAGAATATTTTAGTATTTTACATGCTTCAAATTTTTTCCTCAACAAATCTGAGTCAACCTTTAGAATTTTATTCTTTGAGCCAGTGAGTGTTGGTTATTTTTTTCGTCTCCGCCTCTTGAATACACGTGCTGAAGAATATTTCAGAGCACACATCGTTACTACAAACTACAACGTATCACCGTTCATCTTAGTGAGTAATCTATAAATATTACTGTAAGTATTGACCTTGCCCTAGCCCTGGAGTTTCCCTTCAACCTAAAATTTTATTTATCAAAAAAAATTACAAAACATCATTTGGATGCCACAGTTCTGTCCATCAATACATTATTTATTTACTACTATTATTTCCAATGAATTAACGTATGCTCGGGTTATTTTCGTTTAAAGAAGCAGTAGCAGCGTATTAATGTCCAAGAAAGCTTTCTTTATTAACTTCAAACATTTACTTGGCTCTTTCTATTTAAATAATCTTGCAACCAATGGGCCTTAGCTCTAAAGTGCGGTTGTATGCGGGCTGTGGATCTCTCGAGTCCCAGTCTCCCCATGCCACATTTGTATACATGACAACAAAAAAATGGAAAAAAGAAAAACAGAGTTGGCAACTTCCAAAAAAGCAAAAAAAAAAAAAAAAAGAAAAGAGTTAGGCAACTTCCTCCTCCCAGATAGCAACCAAAAGTTTCGCCATATGCATATTGACTACGCTCCCTTAATTAGTATGCTACTCCGGAGTAATTCTTCGAAAGTTAATTATTTCGGAATGGAGGGGTTAGCTAGCAAATTTCTCCTTTTCTTATTTTTCGGTTCATTAATAACTAAATTATTTGCTCTGGTTTTATACTGGCTGCTGGATTGTCAGTGATAATATAAGAGATTAAGTAGTCATTGCAACCCAGATTTTTCTTTTTTTCTTTTCACACCTCTCTTTCTTGATTAGAATACATATAGCTGTAATTGGACTTGGTGATTAAACTCTCTTGTCCCCCGCTGTGAAATGTTCTGTAATGTTTATTTGCATAAAAGTAATTTTAAAAAGTTCATCCATTTGATGGGTTTCAATTATTTTGATTTTTCAGTCATAATCTTTCGTCTTCCTCCACCATCTTTGCCCTTTAGTATTGCTTTTGGTCCTTCTTATAAGATTATCATGGCCTCAATACCAATATTCTTACCTTACCCCCTCCCAGAACCTCCTCCACCTCCATAATTTTCTCTGTAATCATCACCGCTAACTTCATAAATACCACTATCCTAGAAGTTTCTTTTATCTATCATTCCAATGTTTAATTGTTTGCCAACCATAACAGTTTGCTTTGGTTTCACTGATTCTCCCTCTGGTTTCCACTTTTTTCAATTTCCCAATTAGAGTTGCTCTTGCAAGTGAAAGAAACAAGATCTATGCCATCATATGGCTTCTATTCCTTCCTCTCTATTTCTTATCATTTATATATTTCTGGTTTGTTTATAATTAATTTGCCTCTTAAATTTGTTCTTTGATAATTTATGTTAAGATTACTTCCCTGTCAATATGTGTTAGTCTAAATGCTATATGGATTCTGAAATGCAATTTCGTTACCCTTTTCAGTCATTTGATTCTAAAACTGGTGATTTAATTTATCATCTTACATGTTGAGAATATGTATGATTTGCCTGGGTTGATTTTGTGCATGGTCTTTCTTTATATATGGAACATCATTAATCAACATACAAAGCATCAACTTGGCTTTTGTTAGTTTACCCTGATAGATTCTACTTTTCAGAAATAAAATCCGGAAAGAAAGCTACTTATTTGTTAATATAAAATATTCTTTTCTCATGCAAAAATTTATTTGATGTTATGAAAGGAATGCATCGTATAGAATTGTTGCATTGATTTTGTTTTCTTTTTATAGACATATTTGGAGGTAAGAATTTTGATGTAACGTAATGGTATTAATTAATTATTTTTTAAAAAAAAATTTGGAGGTAGACATTTTGAATTAACGTAAGGTTAGTTACTACTTTATTGATTCTTTTTAAAAAAGGATTAACGTTAATTTTGGAGTTTCTTAATAATAATTATTTTTCTTCATTAAAATTCTAGAGTTAAACCAACGTTTGTTGGTCCCATTGGTGAAGGATTGGGTCCCTTAAGCATCAACCAGGGTTCAAGTCCTGGTGATATGAATGGAGCATGCACAGACAGGTGCCGATCGAAGTCCGGAAGAGATTAGTCTTGTGTGGACGGGGATACTCTTCAAGTATCAAAAAAAAAATTTCTTAAGATTTAAAATTTCTTATTTGACCCAATTTCAATTAGTCTTGCATTAATTCTCTATAAAATAACAAATATTAAATTTGGGAGTTTCTTCTTTTAATATTTCTATAATATTCTTTCTTCAAAAAATCAATATCTCTTTTTATTATGAATATATTATGTATATTATGCCACTTGTCACACCCTCATGATGCTAGTTTGTAACAGCCCGGGTAAAAATTTGGTATTTTTACCGGGACTGTAAAAGTCTTTTTACAGCGAATTACCGAATGTATTAATCTTGGGTAATTAATTCAAGGTAAATCGGGCGTCGTTTTTCGAAACCGAGGTTTTTCCCGCGGATTTTTCGGGTCCCGGAATCCTCAGAAAAATCACACTAGAAAATAACCAAGGGGGTATCAGTTATTTTCTGGTCCGGACCGGACTCGCTCCATAATGCAGACAAGCTGCATTATTGAACGTTCACAGGTTGTACAGTTCATTCACGGTTTATAAAAGGAAATCAGGCAGAAGAAGGGGAGGAAGAAAGAAGGAGAAAGGAAAAAAAAAAGAGGGGAAAAAAATAGAGAAAGAAAGAGAAAAAAAAAAGAGAAAAAAAAGGAAAAAAAAGGGGAAAAAATAAATACAGAAAAAACTGAAGAGAAGAGAAAAAGAGAATTTGAAAGAAATGAAAAAAAAGAAAAAAAAAGAGAGAACCCATCAGAAATCAGAAAAAAGAAAGAAAATAGAAAAAAAGAAAGAAAGAAAAAAAAGGAAACCCGGAAGGATGAACAGTACCGTCACCTTCCTTCCGCCTCGGTACTGTTCACCAGGAAGAGATCTGCGCCGCCTCTCGACACACCGCCGCCACCATCGAGCTCGCCTCACCGTCACGACCTCAACCCCGCCTCCCCCGCTCGATTCCGCGGCCGGACGCACCTGCAAGAGGCGTTGACCCGCGAGTAGACCCGCAGATCTCCCTCTCCGCGCCGCTGACGACAACACCGGCGTTGCAGCACCAGTTTTCCACCACTGGAGGAGTCGCCTCAGCCTCGCCGACCCCGCGCCAGCTTCCCCCTCGCGCTCGTCGCTCCTGTCGCGCCGCCGTCGCTGCAACCCGCTAAGGTGAGGCCGGGTTCGCTTCGACCCGTTCCTTTTGGTCGGGTCGCAAACAGTCTCTGGGTTGGGTTTTGTTCACTGGGTTGGGCTATGGGCTGTGCTGGGCCGGGCCTTGGCAGGCCTGTGTTGGGCTCCTTGCCTTGGTCTGGGCCGGCGCTATTCATGGCCCAGTCCGGTTTATTTTCTAAAAAAAACATATATATATATGTTTACATTTTTTCTGGTATTTAATTTTGAAAAAAAATATACATTCACTTTGAAAAAATTATGGTCAGTTTAACTCTGGTATTTTGAGAAAAATATAAATATATATACTTTGTTAAATAATTAAGTTATGTTTTGGAAAAACTGTTAATATTTGGAAAAATATATATATATATATACCATGAAAATAATTTTTGGAAATTTTATATATATATTATTTTCCCTGGAAATTATAGTAACTGATTACCTATTGGAAAATATGTATTTATGGTATACAAAAGTAATAGTTTTGAAAATATATAATTACTTTGACATATATATTTGTTTGGAAAAGTATTTTACCTTTGGAAAATATATAGGGTATATTTATTAATTCGTATTTATTTTTAGAAAATAATTTTGTATGATTAATTTTTTTTGGAAATATGGTTTTCTAAAGATGATAATATTTGGTAATTATATTTTAGCAAGAAATATATTTTATGGAAATAATTTCGTAAAAATACATATATATGATATAATTTCTAGGAAAATTACATTGTTATTATTTTGGAAGACAAAGTATAATTACTCTATAAAAAAAATATTTTGAAAAGAGTTTTTAATTAAAGTATGGTACCAAAATTATATTCGGATATACGTATGGTATAATATTTTCGGTAAAAGATGATAATAAAGGATATGAACCGGGATGGGTTTATTTCGCAGTATTGGCATCATAGTATACCGATTATGTGCATTTATGTGAGCATGTTGTCTTGTTGTATAGGTTTGATATCGGGCAGTTTTCCGAGGAGCCGGCTTCGGACCGGTCATTGTCTTCAGAGTTGAGTAATCGGCTAAGGTGAGGATGGAATTCCTTCAGTATGTGCCTATATTACTCGGTTGTTGTGTTTGATGATTGTTGCACTATTGATTGTTGCATTTGCTGTGGTTTGATTCAGGATGTTTATCCCATTGTCTTGATTATTGTCGGGATGTTTATCCCAGTATCTTGATTGGTTTTGGGATGTTTATCCCCGTACGTCGAGTTTTTGGATGTTTATCCTTGTGTCTTTTGGTATTAAGTATAATGGATTAAATAATAATTTGTGATAAGGATGTCGATCCTCGGTTTTGGATTGGGATGTCTATCCCGGTGTTTTGGTTAGGGATGTTGATCCCTGAGATTTGGTTTTGGATAATGATGATATAATAGTCACGTGGTAAGTAGTGGTACGACTCGATGGTTCGAGACTGTTTTGTGGTGGCCATGACCTGGGTCACTTGTGATAAGCATGTCTATACTTGGGATGTCTATCCCGTGATTATATTTGGGATGTCTATCCCTGGGTTCTATTTTTGGGATGTCGATCCCTGGGCTCTCTTGGTTTGGTCTGGCACCTGAAATATGTTGAGAACCAGGTCTGACCCCTAGCATATCCGTGACGGGGCCCGGAAAAGATAAAATTGGAAATTGGATTTTTATTTGAGTCTTTTTGGTCTTGGACCGGTTTTGGGTCGAGCATTTTGGATTGGTTTATCTTGGCTGTTATGCCTGTGTTTTCTACCTTGAGTAATTTATAGTGTTGCATATTGATCGTCTATCCATGGTTGTGAGCACTTCGGACTCACCCCTCACCTGCGGGCTTTCATCCCGTAGGTTGAGTTATTTGTGGTTCAGGTTTGATGCATACCAGACAGGCTGCAGCGTTATCCCTTGGATAGGACTCGGATCCATAGTTTGCATCGGTGTCGCATACAATGTCTTTGTGAGTTGTTAAGTCTTCCGCTTTGCTATTTATTGCTATTGTTAGGCCATTGGGCCGGTTGTGTTATCATTGAAGATCCCGGGTTCGGGTGATATGTTTTGATGTTGGGCCGAAGGGCCCGATTTCAGATGTTTATATTTTGGGCTGTTGAGCCAGTTCTCTGTTGTTTACACTGTATGCTGGGCTTTGTTGGTTGGGTCGTTACAGTTCCGGCACGTGTTTACTATGTACGGTAAATACGGGTCGGGGCGTTTCATTTTTTTTAGCGGAGCGGGCGTTAGGTCTTGTTGGGTAGTCCTTGTGTGTTTGTTGTTCTTGTTTGCATAGTTTGCTCCATTTGTTTATTATTTTATATCATTTTAGTTAGTGCATTATGGATCCAGTCAAGGGACGCCAACTGTCGCAGAACATACACATAAGAGGTAATTGAGGCAATAAATATGCAGAAACATAAATATTATTAATATTACTAATAATATAATTATATTGTCAATATCATAAAAAAAAATAATACATTCATCTTCTCGGAACAACGTTGACCCTGAAGCTGTTGGGGTCATTGTTGATGTTGACCCTGATGTTGTCGTTCCACGAGAACCACATGTCGCCCGCGTTGTTCTGGCCGGGAAGCTCGAACCGGTTTGCTAGAGGGAACCGAAGTGGGATGACACCGTGATCGTCTTCAGGCTGCCACTGGGTCTCTGTGAGAAGAACCATGTTGGGCTTGTACTGGTTCTTCAGGTCCCTCAGGGTACGCGAGAACTCCTGGGAACGCCTAGCGACTCCTTTGTAGTTCCACACCAGTAGTCTAGCCTTTGGCCAAGTTGGGGGTAATCGAGTGACTCTGGGCAAGCTTTGGGCAGTCATCGAGAGCTGGTAGTAGGTGCCTTGGTCCAGGAAATGGCAAGTGGACTCTAGGTTGAATTCCTGAAGTCTTTCAGAAATGAAAAACATGACGGAATTGCCCGAGCCATAGAAGGAGGTCCTCCGGGTACCTTGGTCCTCTAGGAAGAACGTCTCTTCCATGGGAGTGACGAAGAATCTGGAGGAGTAGAGTTCATCGACGAAGACCAGACGGGGCATTCTGCCGAGCTCGTTCGGTAGTTCCTCTGGACGCTCGTTGATCATGCTGTAGGCCAGCCGGTTTCTTCTGCCTAGATTGGCACCTTCGACGAAGAAGACGGATGATGGAGCAGGCATTCTGACTTGGCGATTTTGTGTCCTTTTCTGGACGTGTTTTGTGTTTATTTTTCTAAACGTGATATAAAACTCTCTTTCAAATGCTTTTGATGATTTACAACTCACCACTCCGTCTTTTATACTCCTATGGGGAGCGTGATTACCGAAGAGAAGAGAAAAGAAAATTTGAAAGAATGAAAAAAAAAAGAAAGAGAGAACCAATCAGAAATCAGAAAAAAGAAAGAAAATAGAAAAAAAAAGAAAGAAAAAAAAAAGAAACTCGGAAGGATGAACAGTACCATCACCTTCCTTCCGCCTCGGTACTGTTCACCAGGAAGAGATCGGTGCCGCCTCTCGACACACCGCCACCACCATTAAGCTCGCCTCACCGTTGCGACCTCAACTCCGCCTCCCCCGCTCTATTCCGCCGCCGGACGCACCTGCAAGAGGCGTTGACCCGAGAGCAGACCCGCGGATCTCCCTCTCCGCGCCGCTGACGACGACACCGGCGTTGCAGCACCAATTTTCCACCGTCGGAGGAGTCACCACAGCCTCGCCGACCCCGCGCCAGCTTCCCCCTCGCGCTCGTCGCTCCTGTCGCGCCGCCGTCGCTGCAACCCGCTAAGGTGAGGCCGGGTTCGCTTCGACCCGTTCCTTCTGGTCGGGTAGCAAACAGTCTCTGGGTCGGGTTTTGTTCACTGGGTTGGGCTATGGGCTGTGCTGGGCCGGGCCTTGACAGGCCTGTGCGGGGCTCCTTCCCTTGGTCTTGGCCGGCGCTATTCATGGCCCAGTCCGGTTTACTTTCTAAAAAAAACATATATATATATATATTTACATATTTTCTAGTATTTAATTTTGAAAAAAAAAATACACATTCACTTTGAGAAAATTATGGTCAGTTTAATTCTGGTATTTTTGAGAAAAATATAAATATATATACTTTGTTAAATAATTAAGTTATGTTTTGGAAAAACTATTAATATTTGGAAAAATATATATATACCATGAAAATAATTTCTGGAAATTTTATATAAATATTATTTTCCCTAGAAATTATAGTAACTGATTACCTATTGGAAATTACGCTCGAGATTTTTTCTTGGATTTTTCGGACCTAAGTTGGTATTTTTCGGGTCCCGGAATCCTCAGAAAAAATCACACCGGAAAATAACTAAGAGGGTATGCAGTTATTTTCTGGTCCGGTAGGGACACGACTGCATAAATGAATTATGCAACCGCCTCCTCCTGTTACGCTTGTGAAAACTTGTTTTTCCTGTAACACCCGTGAGTTTATTTTTCTCTTCTGCCTATTGACCTGTCATCTACCTACAGCCAAGAAACCAAAACCAGTAAGCTCTCAACCTTCTCCTCGACACTGTCTTCTGCCTGTCTTCTGCCTAGTTTTCTCCAATTTCTAGAAAAAAAAAAAGAAAAGAAACACACGCCGCCGCCACCCAGGAACCATCTCACGCCGACCTCCTCCACACAAGCCGCCGTCTTCACCACCAGCAACCACCCATACCACTTTATCTCTTCTCTTCACCGCCGCGTGCATCAAGCCACCGCCACCCTCGTCGCACCATCAGCCACGCGACACCGAGCCGAGATGAGCAACAGGTCTCGCCTCCCTACCGACTACCACATCACCGAGCCCAACCACCGGAGAGAACCTCGTCGCCACCAGTCGCCACCGTGTTCGATCTCCTCCCTCGCTCGCTCGCTCGCCGTTGCAGTCGCCACCCACCGCCGTCAACCTGCAGTAGCCTCCGGATGTCCCAAGACCGCCTGCAGATCGTCGCCGCCCGCACAGACAAAGCTAGCCGCCGCCCTCTCTCCGTCTCCGACGCGCGTCGCCTTTGTCACCGTCGCCTCGTCCTCGCGCCACCTCTTCTGTGCCGACGAGCAGCCGCCTTCACCCGTCGACCTCGCGCCACCGCCACTGCGAGGTGAGTGCAGGAGATGGACATGGCGTGCGGGTCGACCCGCCATAGTGGGTCCGACCCGGATGATGATGGGTCAACTGATGGGTATTTTGGATGTTTGGGATTGGGCTCTTGGTCAGTTGGGCCTGACCACGCGGGCCTGCGCCTGGGCCTCAGCTTGAGGTCTGGGCCTGGTACTGTGCAAGGCCTGTCTGGCACTATTCATGGGCCCAGTCCAATAAAAAAAGAAAAAAAGGAAATAACAAATACGAAAATTCTGAAAAAATATATATAATTCTGGGTGAATAATTTTGGGAATAATATGGGAAAATAATAATAATAATTCATATTATGGAAGAAAAATAAATGGTATATTCTGGAAAATATATGCCTATATTATATAATTATATAATTACTTGACAAACTATTATTTTGGAAATCAAGGTAGTTATAATATGATAAGTATTCTAGAAAAGATATGTACACTATGTAGATATTTTGAAATATATAGATATGTTATTACTTTTTTTTTTGGAAGAATTATTATATGGGAAATACCTTTGATACATGTTATGATAATTACTTTTGGATATATATATATATATATATATATATATATATATATATATATATATATATATATATATATATATATATACACGTTAGCATTTGTTCAAAAAAATTATTTTATGGTAAGTATACTTTTGGAAATAAATATGGTATTGTATATTCTGGGGAATATTTCAATAAGTATATGTGATAATACCTTTTTGAAAAAAATAATAATATTTGGTAATTATATTTTGTTAAGTAAAATAATCTTATGGAAATGATAACGTATAACAGAGGGGGGGCTTAATTTATAATTTATGGCATCATAGCATACCTATTATGTGCATCTTATGTGTGCATTTATTATTTGTTATATAGGAGTCGATATCGAGCAGTTCCGGTGGAACAGGCTTTGGAACGATTAATGTTTCCAGTGTTAAGTAACAGGCTAAGGTGAGGTTAAGTAAATATTTATATAGTGCCCGTGATATCAAGTTGCTGTTTGTTTACTGTGTGCGATGTTGCTGGTATGATACTTTGTGGCTGTGAATGGTTTGTTTGTGGTGAATTAAATTGATGATTGATGCTGTTGATGTTATTGGTGATGTTGGAATTGTTGGTATAAGTAAATTATTATTATTGTTGTTGACTGTGAAATTGTGTGAGTTGAGTACCGGGGGTACTAGTATGAAAAAAAAACATTTGGAATAAGCTTGTATTATCCAGAAGAGCGGAGAGGCTGCGAGCCTGCTCCGGATAATGAGTAGATGGTTGGTTAACAGTATTGTGGTATCAAGACTAAAATGGTAATAATAATAAAATGGAAACGCTTAGACATCTAGTAAGTCACAGTTAAATGTTGGAACAGCCAGATGGTAGTCTTATTTTATGGTGCTGGGGGAGAGTGTGCTTGGGGTCTGCTCCCTGTCTGTACCAATTTTTATTTTAGGCGCTGGGGGAGAGTGTGCTTGGGGTCTGCTCCCTGTCTGTGCCAGTTATACGTGGAGGTACCAGGGCGGGGTCCACGGGCTAGCTAGCTTGACTACCAGGCGACGGCCACTATTTAACTAGTGATAGGGGCCCTGATAATAAAATTGGATTAGCGTGTCTAGAATCACAAGTGTGTCATTTAAGGTTCGTGAGAACTTTAGTTAATTGTTGGTGATGTGACTTGGGAATTTACGGTTGTTTGTATATGTATATTTGCTTTTGGGTTTTTCCTGGTGGGCACTTCGGACTCACCCCTCACCTGCGGGCTTTCATCCCGTAGGTTGAGTTATTTGTGGTTCAGGTATGTTGCATTCCAGACAGGCTGCGGCGTTATCCCTTGGACAAGACTCGGATCCATAGTTTGCATCAGTGTCGCATACAATGTCTTTGTGAGTTTTAAAAGTCTTCCGCTGTGCTGTTTATTGTTATTGTTGGGCCTTGGGCCGGTGGTGATATTATTGATGTTCCCGGGTTCGGGTAATATGTTTTGATGTTGGGCCAAAGGGCCAGATTTCTGGTGACTGTTTATAATTTGGGCTGTTAAGCTAGAGTTTTCTATTGTACACACTGTATGCTGGGCTTTGTTTGGTCAGGTCGTCACAGTTCTGGCACGTGTTTACTGTGTATGGTAAATACGGGTCGGGGCGTTTCATTTTTGGTAGCGGAGCGGGCGTTAGGTCTTATTGGGTAGTCCTTGTGTGTTTTTTGTTCTTGTTTGCATAGTTCGCTCCATTTGTTTATTATTTTATATCATTTAGTTAGTACATGAAGGATCCAGTCGAGGGACGCCAGCTTGCCACAGAACATATACATAAGAGGTAATTGATGCCATAAATAAGCGGAAACATAAATATTATTAATATTACTAATATTATTAATACAAACATTAATATTACATTACATTTATTATTTAAAAAAAAATAAAAATACATTCATCTTCTCGGTACAACATTGACCCTGAAGCTATTGGGGTCATTGTTAATGTTGACCCTGATGCTATCGTTCCACGAGAACCACATGCCGCCCGTGTTGTTCTGACCAGGAAGCTCGAACCGGTTTGCTGGAGGGAACCGGAGTGGGATGACACCGTGATCGTCTTCAGGCTGCCACTGGGTCTCCGTAAGAAGAACCATGTTGGGCTTGTATTGGTTCTTCAGGTCCCTCAGGGTACGCGAGAACTCCTGGGAACGCCTACCGATTCCTCTGCAGTTCCACACCAGTAGTCGGGCCTTTGGCCAAGTTGCGGGTAACCGAGACACTCTGGGCATGCTTTGGGCAGTCATCGAGAGCTGGTAGTAGGTGCCTTGATCCAGGAAATGGCAAGTGGGCTCTAGGTTGAATTCCTGAAGTCTTTCAGAAATGAAAAACATGATGGAATTGGTCGAGCCGTAGAAGGAGGTCCTCAGAGTACCTTGGTCCTCCAGGAAGAACGTCTCTTCCATGGGAGTGACGAAAAACCTCGACAAGTAGAGTTCGTCGACGAAGACCAGATGAGGCATCCTGCCGAGCTCGTTCGGTAGTTCCTCTGGACGCTTGTTGATCATGCTGTAGGCCAGCCGGTTTCTTCTGCCTAGGGAGGCACCTTCGACGAAAAAGACGGATGATGAAGCAGGCATTCTGACTTGGCGATTTTGTGTCTTTACTGAACGTGTTTGTATTTATTTTTCTAAACGTGATACAAAACTCTCTTTCAAAATGCTTTTGATGATTTGCATCTCACCACTCCGTCTTTTATACTCCTATGGGGAGCGTGATTACCGTTTTGTTTTTCAAAGTTTAGACCCCACCTATCCCCGGGAAAGTCTAAAGGATTTTTCGGTGATGGAAAAAGCAGATTCCCTTCACAAAGCTCCAACCGTTTTCATTCTTCAAGGTGTTGCTTTTTGAAAATTTTTCCGTTGCCTCATTTATTACTTCATCACTTTGTGTGTTTACGCAAGTGTTTTTCAGCCCCTTCCCATCTTACAATTTTCTATTGCCTTGGCTACCTTGGCGTTTCTTTTTATGGTTTTTCTATATTTTCCTGCATCTTTTATCACATGCATCCGTGACTGTTGTGGCTAGACTGATGGGACCATACCTCGAGTAGAGTGCATGTGCGACAAGGTTACACCTGTTTGGACATCGTGGAGGGATACGATGTCTGGAAGACGTTTGGCTTGTGGACAAGTGGATAACGTTTCATTCGAGGGACACAGGACGTGCTCGTGATCATCGCCTTTCAAGTTAACTGATATCTTTTTCACGAGGGAAACCGACATCACCGTTAGCTCTGCATGTCATGTTTCTCGGGATCGAGGATGTTTACGTCCGACATGAGCGCCGATCATGAAAATATGTTTTTGTTTTAACTTCTTTATGTTTTGGTTTTGTTAAACGAGTTTTATTTTTAATTTCTTTATGTTTGATTTATATCCTTATTGTTGATTTTTTTGTTCTGCTTTGAGAAGTTTTGTCTTTCCGTTTAACATGAGATTTCGTAATATAAGAATTTTGATTTAAAAAGAAAACTTGTTTTATTTATTACATAACGGCTTTACAACGAAGAAGAAGAACTCTATGGAGTTGCATGCTTCTTTAGGTCTTTTACAAGTTTTTGGATGTTTTTCACGTGAGGGAAGAGTTCCGCGCACGCCAGTTCTATTTTCATCACTGCCGAGCTGACCTTCCTCAGTGAGACGTTCAGCTGCAATAGTGTCTGCAGTGGAGTGCTACTTTCAGCCGTTGCCTTGCTCTTCCTATCCTCAACTTTCTTGCTGGCACGCTTCTTTCGCTGTCTTGGGGAGACCACCACATCTTCCTTCAGACTGATGGTGTCTGTCTTGGACCACTTCTTGGGAGGTTCTTCATCGGAGCTTGTCGGGAAGACAGTACCACCGATGTAGCTGTCATCCTCGGAGTCTGAGGTGGTTCTTGTTCTTAGTGGAGAGTCCATGGCTGAGAGTGAGTTTCTCAGTTATGAGGTTCGATCTATATAAGCGGATGAGATGTCGCTTAAGGGTATAAACGGTATCTCGCGTTGAGTTTGGACACCTGGCAGAGTGTGCCAGAAGCTTATCGTGGTAAGACCCACGGATAAGACGTAATTTCGAGGACGAAATTCTTTTTAAGGTGGGTAGACTGTAACAGCCCGGGTAAAAATTTGGTATTTTTACAGGGACTGTAAAAGTCTTTTTACAGCGAATTACCGAAAGAATTAATCTTGGGTAATTAATTCAAGGTAAATCGGGTATTGTTTTTCGAAGCCGAGTTTTTCCCGCGCTTGAGATTTTTCCGTGGATTTTTCGGACCTAAGTTGGTATTTTTCGGGTCCCAGAATCCTCAGAAAAAATCATACCGGAAAATAACTAAGAGGGTATGCAGTTATTTTCTGGTCCAGTCGGGACACGACTGCATAATTGAATTATGCAGCCGCCTCCTCTTTTTACGCTTGAGAAAACTTGTTTTTCCTGTAACACCCGTGAGTTTATTTTTCTCTTCTGCCTATTAACCTGTCATCTACCTACAGCCAAGAAACCAAAACCAGTAAGCTCTCAACCTTCTCCTCGACACTGTCTTCTACCTGTCTTCTGCCTAGTTTTCTCCAATTTCTAGAAAAAAAAAAAGAAAAGAAACACACACCGCCGCCACCCAGGAACCATCTCACGCCGACCTCCTCCACACAAGTCGCCGTCTTCACCACCAGCAACCACCCACACCACCTTATCTCTTCTCTTCACCGCCGCGTGCAGCAAGCCACCGCCACCCTCGTCGCGCCGTCATTCACGCGACACCGAGCCGAGACGAGCAACAGGTCTCGCCTCCCTGCCGACTACCACATCACCGAGCCCAACCACCGGAGAGCACCTCGTAGCCACCTCGTTCGATCTCCTCCCTCGCTCGCTCGCTCGCCGTTGCTGTCGCCACACACTGTCGTAAACCTGTAGTAGCCGCCGGATGTGACACGACTGCTTGCAGATCGTCGCCGCCCGCCCAGACGTAGCTAGCCGCCGCGCTCTCTCCGTCTCCGACACGCTTCGCCTTTGTCACCGTCGCCTCGTCCTCGCGCCTCCTCTTCTGTGCCGACGAGCAGCCGCCTTCGCCTGTCGACCTCGCGCCACCGCCACTGCGTGGTGAGTGCAGGAGCTGGACTTGGCGTGCGGGTCGACCCGCCACAGTGGGTCCGACCCGGATGATGATGGGTCAACTGATGGGTATTTTGGATGTTAGGGATTGGGCTCTTGGTCAGTTGGGCCTGACCACGCGGGCCTGCGCCTGGGCCTCAGCTTGAGGTCTTGGCCTGGTACTGTGCAAGGCCTGGATGGCACTATTCACGTGCCGAGTCCAATAAAAAGGGAAAAAAGAAATAATAAATACAAAAATTCTGAAAAAAATATATATAATTCTGGGTGAATAATTTTGGGAATAATATGGGAAAATAATAATAATAATTCATATTATGGAAGAAAAATAAATGGTATATTCTGGAAAATATATGCCTATATTACATAATTATATAATTACTTGACAAACTATTATTTTGGAAATCAAGGTAGTTATAATATGATAAGTATTCTAGAAAAGATATGTACACTATGGAGATATTTTGAAATATATAGATATGTTATTACTTTTTTTTTGGGAAGAATTATTATATAGAAAATACCTTTGATACATGTTATGATAATTACTTTTGGGAGAGATATGTGTATATATATATATATATATATATGTACGTTAGCATTTGTTCAAAGAAATTATTTTACGGTAAGTATACTTTTGGAAATAAATATGGTATTGTATATTCTGGGGAATATTTCACTAAGTATATGTGATAATACCTTTTTGAAAAAAATAATAATATTTGGTAATTATATTTTGGCAAGTAAAATATTCTTATGGAAATAATAACGTATAACCGAGAGGGGGTTTAATTTACAATTTATGGCATCATAGCATACCTATTATGTGCATCTTATGTGTGCATTTATTATTTGTTATATAGGAGTCAATATCGAGCAGTTTCGGTGGAACCGGCTTTGGACCGATTAATGTTTCCAGAGTTAAGTAACAAGCCAAGGTGAGGTTAAGTAAATATTTATATACTGCCCGTGATATTAAGTTGCTATTTGTTTACTGTGTGCGATGTTGCTGGTATGATACTTTGTGGCTGTGAATGGTTTGTTTGTGGTGAATTAAATTGATGATTGATGTTGTTGATGTTATTGGTGATGTTGGAATTGTTGGTATAAGTAAATTATTATTATTGTTGTTGACTGTGAAATTGTGTGAGTTGAGTACCGGGGGTACTAGTATGAAAAAAACAGTTGGAATAAGCTTGTATTATCCAGAAGAGCGGAGAGGCTGCGAGCCTGCTCAGGATAATGAGTAGATGGTTGGTTAACAGTATTGTAGTATCAAGACTAAAATGGTAATAATAATAAAATGGAAACACTTAGACATCTAGTAAGTCACAGTTAAATGTCAGCCAGATGGTAGTCTTATTTTATGGTGCTGGGGAAGAGTGTGCTTGGGGTCTGCTCCCTATCTGTACCAATTTTTATTTTAGGCGCTGGGGGAGAGTGTGCTTGGGGTCTGCTCCCTGTCTGTGCCAGTTATATGTGGAGGTACCAGGGCGGGGTCCACGGGCTAGCTAGCTTGACTACCAGGCGACGACCACCATTTAACTAGTGATAGGGGCCCTGATAATAAAATTGGATTAGCGTGTCTAGAATCACAAGTGTGTCATTTAAGGTTTGTGAGAACCTTAGTTAATTGTTGGTGATGTGACTTGGGAATTTACGGTTGTTTGTATATGTATATTTGCTTATGGGTTTTACCTGGTGGGCACTTTGGACTCACCCCTCACCTGCGGGCTTTCATCCCGTAGGTTGAGTTATTTGTGGTTCAGGTATGTTGCATTCCAGACAGGCTGCGGCGTTATCCCTTGGACAGGACTCGGATCCATAGTTTGCATCAGTGTCGCATACAGTGTCTTTGTGAGCTTTAAAAGTCTTCCGCTGTGGTGTTTATTGTTATTGTTGGGCCTTAGGCCGGTTGTGATGTTATTGATGATCCCGGGTTCGGGTAATATGTTTTGATGTTGGGCCGAAGGGCCAGATTTCTGGTGACTTGTTTATAATTTGGGCTGTTAAGCCAGAGTTTTCTATTGTACACACTGTATGCTGGGCTTTGTTTGGTCAGGTAGTCACAGTTCTGGCACGTGTTTACTGTGTATGGTAAATACGGGTTGGGGCGTTTCAAATTAAGTCCGATTTTATAATTAACACTCACTATTAGACCAAAACAGAACAAATACACCTAACTAGTCCCATTCCCCAACGATCCTAATCACCAAAATCCAACAGTCACGATGGCCCTATCACGCCTCACCTACAGATTCAACAGCCTCAAGCCCCATGCCTCCACCGCCCTCAATTGCTCGACGCCAATCCGATTGACCCCGCTCTTTGCCACACACACTTTGCCCGGAATCAAATTCCAGCCACCAACAACCACAACACACCCGGTCACACTCAAACCCCCCATCAAAAATAGCAAATCCAAAACACAACAAGTCCAAACCCGACATCTTAGTAAAAGAACAAAAGAAAACACAGGGAGAAGTGGAAAGGAGTGGTGGTGCAACTCGCCACACATGTCAGTATTATGGCATTTACAGGCTATAGGCTGTAAAAAGGATAATATGTCCCGATAAATTATGAATTGAGGGATAACATGAGTGAAAAAAAAAGGAATAGGGACAACAAATGCAAAATCGTTTAAGTGGAGGGATAAGAAAAATTTTTTTACCATTAGATTTCCTATCCTATTTCAGGACTTAGCCACCAAGATTGGCTTCCTTGTATAAATATAATGCCCATGGTATTATTGTAAATTGCCTAATACCAAATAAATACTTTTTCCCCAATTCTCCACAGGCTTAGTCCTAGCAAATGCAGCAAGAGCGTTTTTTTTTTTAAAACCAATTTATATTAATCACACCAAAGCCCGGCTAGGAGCATAGGGCACCGTTCATTTAGTCCATTGTAGCTAGATCCAGTAAGCTGTTGGCATGGTTACATGTTTGCTATCCCGGTGGCAAACATTTAGGTACAACAATTTGAGGTTGTTGGTAAATTTTAGCATTGTAAATTCAACAATTTTGTTTTCAAAAATCTGTTTATCTGCATATTCCAAGATTACTATTCTCGTACTTTATTTCACTAGTGTGCGGAGTTATTTTGGATTGGAAAAAAATATTTTTTCTGAAAGGTGCGACGATGAACCAATATTACTACATCTACATGTCCCAAAACCACTATAATAACTTTGTGAAGTTATCATAACAAACAATACCAGAAAAGGCAATAAAATTATTGGGGAGGCCCCATTTACACTCTTATTAATATTAAAAATCCTACTAAAATATCAACCAAATCTTATGTTGTGGTTTAAATAGTAAAACCATTCTCACAAATTTACTTACCCACTTTTCCTCTCCTCCGTCAACCAACCCCATGTTTTCCATATTTTTGTTAAGAAGGCCTATCAAAACCAAACAGAAAGCTCACATGCACAAAAGCTCATCACATATAAACTGAAACACAAGGCTTTGGAGAGAATATATTACAAGATATGCACATATGCATCATGAAAATTTCGTGAATTATTGTCATGCAGAATCATAAAAGTCATGATCCCACCACGACATTTTTTGAAGAAGAAAAAAAAGCTTGCTAAAGTAAGTTTATAAAATTGTGGAGTACGGGGTTGGGTTATATTTGTCGCGGGGTCAGAGTGTTGCGCAGCGGATAGAACACCCCCGTGCGGCACAAGCAAGCCTCAAGCTTACTTGTTCAGCCTATAAGCTTCAAATACACCAAAGAGAAGAGAAAGAACAACAATAAAGGGAATTAACGAATAAAGAACATAGACAAGAATAAAGGAATGGGAGAATACTCGTGTAACTATTATTATAAAAGAACCAACATTTACAACAACAGCCCACACGCCCAGAGACTCCCCCTCACGCATCCTATTTATATAGGTACCACTAGGCTCTCTCCTAGTTTGACAGTGTTAAGTAATCCTAGTCCTACTCAAACTCGGTTTACTTAACCCCCACACAAACCCATGGACTTGGGTTAGCTAAGCCCAATTCCAATCCTTGTACAACTAGGTTAGCTACTCCTAGCCATACTAGGATTCCTACCATACAGCCAAGGTAGTGTCCCAACCCAATTCGAACTCCTTTGCACACTAGGATTTCGGGGTCGTGACATATTGCTACACCCCACCCTCCGTGAAATAAATATACGCAAGAAAATTAAATTAAAATACACAAAATGTGCTTGGTCGAACATATTAGATCTCATTTTCATGCCATGCTCTATATATATAGAGAATGTTAATTTTTGAAAAAAAGAAAAAGTAAAGATGAAAGAAGAGTCTCCTGATAGACAAGAAACAAAGCACCGAAAGATAGATCACCAAAGATAGAGTTTCCTTTTGATTAGAAAACTCCAACCAAAAGCTAAAAGATAGTCATCAAAGATGACTCTAAAGATATGGAGGAGGAAAGGAAACTGAAACGTTAATCCATTCTAACTCAAGATGTTTCAGTTACATGCATCTCATATTTATAGACATAATTTGTGTACATTAATGAGTACACGTTACACACAATTCATGTCCATAGAAAACTCTGTAAACTAGAACTCTCCAGAATATCCATCAAGACTAAGTAAAACTTAACTTCTAAAACATTCCAGATTCTTCTTCGTTGCAATAGGATCAATTCCAACACTCCCCCTTGATCCTATTGTTTAGACTTTCAAACATCTTCTTCAACCAAAGCTCTTCAAAGTTTCCAACTCCAAAAGCTTCCTACAACACGATACCATCAAAGAGAGAACTCTAACCAATAAACGCTGCAAATATTCTCATTCTCCCACATTCTCTCAACCAAAACTCAAAGTTCTGCAACCGTAATTCTCTTGTAATTTTTCTTCTTCACACCTTCATTTTGTTTTAAATCCCTGCACTATTTTCTTCCAAATTCCTAACAGCCAAAGCTCCAAAGTTTATTCATTCCTCCAAATCCTGCAATTCCTGAAGACAAACTTCAGTAGCATCATGCAAAAAGATTCCACAAAAAAGAGGACTTTCACTAACAAAACTGAAACACCCGTGTCCCATTCTTAAAATAAAATACATAAACTCAAGGAAATTACCAAAATACCCCTGAAACCCAGGACACGAAATCCAATATCAAAACATTATCTGGAAAGAAATTCTTAATACTCCGAGATGTCATAAAGAACAAAAAACAAACCGGCTTAACAAGCCTCAAGCCAACCCGGCATCCTGCCGATACATCATCAAATACAAAATCCCGGCAACCCGCCGATAAAGTAATCAAAAATCAAAATGACATCTCATCGAAATCCTATGCAGCGGAAGATAAAGATGAAATAAAACAAAAGCAGTAAATGATATGCAAGTCGGCTCTATGGATCCAACCGGGAGAAGAAGCACAGCTACCTGCTAGGATATCCACGTCCGTACTCCGGAAAGGTAGAAAGGAACTGCACGCTAACTAAGAGTCTGAAAAACAACGTTGGCGATTATGTGAGTCGCCTACTCAGTGAGCAGTATAAATCTAATTATGTAGGTGTGCAAAACAAGTTCGAAAGGAAAGTAGAGATACAAGACAAGTATGCAAACATACAATAACCAGTACTAACATGCCAACCACATAAGGCAACAGTTCATATTTCTCATCTGATGTGTGTTAGGTTTTCTTATTATATTTATTATTTAAGGCCCCCTACTGTGTGCGTCGAGCTCGGTCCCGTCTCATGAGACAACTAGGCATAAGCCCAATAAAACCAGGCACGAAGCCCAAACATATCCATAGAGAGAGAGAGAGACAGAGAGAAAGAGGGAGGTAGAAAGGGGGAGGTAGAAGGAGGGAGGTAGAACCGGTCATCACAGACCCATATGCTAAACCGCATATATCATGCTATCCCGCATGCAAACCCGAGGGGTATCACTTCCCGCTCGAACCAACTGGTCATCAGCACACAGTAGCCTATCTTCTACTGTACATTATTCTTATTCACAAATTATGAGTTCATTTGTGCCAAGTGATTGTGATTTAACAGGGTTGTGTGAATAATCAACTCAATCAAATATCCGGGTCTCCGACCCACAGTACATCACACAAAACACCCAAAATCACTCCACATGTTATATTCCATAACAATCCAAAAATCATGCTCAAAAGCAAATAGTAACACATAGGCACACAATACGGATCACAGCATGTTTGCAAACAGGGCATGCAACTCAAACAGACCAATCCAAAAAGGTCATGCATACAAACATAAAAAGACGTATAAAGTCACCTCAACGACGGTTATCCTGTGGAGCTTTCCCCAAAACAGATCCTCCAGCTCCCGAGGTATTACCCGTTCCTGAATACCGGCACACAACAAATTACAAACAATTACAATAAGCCGTGCATGCATGATAACAAAAATGCTCAACTGAGTTAAACCCGTCCCTAGCTAGCCAATTATGTAATTTCCGGGTCTAAGCCCGACAAGGTGTTTCTCTCACCTAAACTCCGAGTATCGGGACCTAAGGTTCACCGGGCTTAAGCCCAACTAAGTCCATAAGTAGTTCCCCGGCCTATGGCCCATTCATTATGTCCTTTACGAGTTTCCGGGCCTAAAGCCCATCTAAGTCCAAATTCAATTCCGGGCCTAAGGCCCACTTCCCTAAGTCTATAATTAACCAAGTATGAAATTGGGCTCAAAGCCCGTTTCTTAAATCCAGGGGTTATTCATAAGTTAAGTATTGGGCCTGGGCCCGTTTCCCCTAAAATCGTTCTAAGGTCAACCCGAGCCCAACTGTTCCCGGCCTAAGGTTCTACCCGTGTCTGTAAATTCCCGGTTATACCCACTCATAACCCCGCACACGGTATTCCACTAAATAACTTTAATTTCCGATACAACAATTATACCTACATTAATTATTACATGCCATGAATGGAATTAAAAACATCAAATTACACATCGAGGTAATACCGTCAAATGCCGGAACAAAACCCGAGCCTTCACCGGAAAAATCCCGAGCCTCGCCGGATTCCGGTGAACCTCGCCGGAATTCACCAAAAACCACCAGAACGAACCCAACAATTCTACCAACATGCATCAACCATCCATTCAACAATCCGACAACACAAATTTGACAAAAGAAACAGGAAGGAGGTCGCATCCTTACCCGGAAGCTTACTGCCGAACACGGCACCTCCACAGCAACCACCAACGCCGGCGTCCCACTGCCCGGAGACAACCTGCAACGACCACACCACAACGACCCGCTGCCCAAACACCACCACAACAACCTGCAACAGCCACGAGCCCCGCCACCGTCCAACACAAACACAACCCGACGACCCACAACAAAGCCCTCATTAAACACGGGTACACCAAAACAACCAAAAACGAAAGAGGAAAGGAAATCAGGGGGCGGCGGCACTTACCGGAGGCGGCGAGGAAGAGAAACGACACACGCAGATGGCCACTCATCGATCTACACAAACCCGACCGACGACAACAAGAGCGGCCTTAACGGACCTCTGCTCCCGTCGCACGCGTCACCAGCCTCCACGGACGGACCGTCCTCCTACAACGAGTGTCCGTTGGAGGCGGCGAAGCAAGAAGGAGAAGATGGGAAGAGGTGGTGGCGGCGTGCTTTGTGTGCTCGTGAGAGAGAGCAGAGAATAGAAAGAAAAGAACAACGAATTCGGGAGTGGGGGAGATTGAAGGAAGAGAGGAAAGAATGAGAAGAGAAAAGGAGAAGGAGGAAGGAAGGTAGAAGCGGCGGCCAAAGGAGGAAAGGGGAAAAGAAAAGAAAAAGAAAAGAAGAAGAGAAGGGAAGAGGCCGGCTAGGGTTTGGCCGCCCTAGTGGACGACCTGTCGTCCGCTTAGGCGTGGTCAACCCCCCTGCCTGGTCAACGCGCCCTCCCTTTTTTTTTTCTTTCTTTTCCAAAACGACGTAGTTTCAATAGAAACCACGTTAAACTTCGCGTTTCACCCCGATCTCGAATCCGTTTCCCACGGGACCCAAACCGTGAACAATACCAACTTAAAATTGACATTCTAAGGCATAATAGTTTATTTCCCCGACTAAAACTCGAAAATACCTCATGGGTAAAATTGGAATAAATTCCAAAAAAAATTCCAAAAATCCAATTATAAAAATCTGGGGCGGTACAAAAACTCCCAAATATATCTCATCAACCAGCAACAAAAGAACACCACAAGGTTATTTGAAAGCCAAAGCACGGAAAGATAAACCCAAAGTCTTTGGAAAATTTTTACTCACAAAAGCTTCCAATAGATACCAAAAGCTCAAAGGTTACAGGCCCGTAAGATCATAGGGCTCCGCTACCATGTTAATTTTTGAAAAAAGAAAAAGTAAAGATCAAAGAAGAGTCTCCTAATAGACAGGAAACAAAGCACCGAAAGATAGATCACCAAAGATAGAGTTTCCTTTTGATTAGGAAACTCCAACCAAAAGCTAAAAGAATCAAAGATGACTCTAATAGATTGCCCTATTATATTATCTCAAGACCAGAAGGACTGGGGAATCAAGCCATTCAAATTCCTTAATTGTTGGTTATCTCATGAGAGGTTTGGGTCCAACTTGAACGACATGTCGAAGGCTGCTGCTTTGTACTATCCTGGACGTTTCAACTTGATTAGGAAGTTGGGCTTTGTAAAACAATCTTTGAAAGTGTGGAATAAGGAAGTTTTTGGGGATGTGGATACGGCAATAAGGGAGCTGAAAAACCAGATTGAAGACATGGACAGAGAAGCTGATCAACGTGTTTTGAGGGATGAGGAGAGGAAACAAGTTTTCGAATGGAAGGCAGACCAGAAAAAGAGGGAGAAACATCATAAAAGCATTTGGAGGCAGAAATCCAGGATTAATTGGCTAAAACTCGGGGATAGAAATAATAGATTCTTTCATGTTAATACCTGTAATCAGGGAAGAAGGAATTCAATCCAGGAAATTGAGAGAGGAGGGGTGGTACTGAATGAACCAGAGGAAGTGAAGGATGCAGCCAGAGACTACTTTGCTGAACTATTTCAATCCAACTCAAAGTCGAGATTTGCTTGGGGAGGGACACCGATTAGTAAACTCACTAAAAATCAAGTGGACACTTCGGAAAGTGCTTTCTCATTAGAAGAAGTCAAAGAGGCCTTATAGGACTGTGATGGTAATAAATCATCGGGCCCAGATGGTTTCAATTTGAATTTTTATAAGGAGGCCTGGGATCTAATTAGTGGGGATCTACTGGACCTCATGAATGACTTTCACCAGTACGGCAGACTACCTAATGGAGTAAATAGGGGATTTATTTGTCTGATTCCTAAAAAATCAGACGCGAAGATACTAGAAGATTTCAGGCCAATTTGCCTTATTCATGGGGTTTACAAAATTGTGGCAAAGGTTCTGGCAAGAAGAATGAAAAAAGTAATGTCTTCTGTGGTAAGTGAGAATCAATATGCCTTCAATGGAGACAAACAAATCCTGGATTGTGTGATGACAGCTTCTGAAACTATCCATCAATTAAAGAAGCACAAAGAGAGGGCTGTGATATGGAAGATTGATTTTAGGAAGGCGTATGATTCAGTCTCGTGGGATTTTTTATTGGAAATTATGAGAGCAATGGGGTTTGAGGAGAGATGGTTACGGTCGATTTGGGGCTGTGTTGGTTCTCCTAAAATGGCGGTTTTATTGAATGGCAGTCCTTCTAATAATTTTACAGCTCACAGAGGACTAAAACAAGGTGATCCTCTGTCACCATTTCTCTTCAACATAGTGGCAGAGGGTCTCACCTGTTTGATTAAGGAAGCTGTTTCAAAAGAGATTATTCGTGAGATTAATCATGAGGTGATGGCGACGGTAGTGTTACAATTTGCTGATGATACTATTTTTTTCTCCCCAGATGATGAAGCCTCTCTATTAAATCTAAAAAGGGTTTTGAGATGTTTTGAGATTTTATCCAGGCTCAACATCAATTTTCACAAGAGCAGTTTAGTGGGTGTGAATTTGTCTTGCCAAAGGACGAATTATTTAGCAGGTGCTTTGAAGAGTAAGGTTGAGTTTTTGCCAATCACTTATCTGGGTCTTCCTCTTGGATTGAATATGAATAGAATCAAAGCATGGGAACCGGTTGTTGCAAGGATCAAATCGCGTCTGGCCACCTGGAAAGGAAGATTTCTTTCTCTTGGAGGTAGGGTGACTCTTATTAAATCCGTGTTGAGTAACCTGCCTATTTATTACCTATCTATGTTCAAGATGCCTTTGGAGTAGCTTCAAGAATTGTTCGGCTTCAAAGGAACTTTTTATGGAGTGGAAAAGGGGACAAGAGGAGGATGTGTTTGGTGGCTTGGAACAAGATTGCCAGACTAAGGAATCGTGGGGGTCTAGGGATCGAAAATATACTCATAAAAAACCAATGTTTGCTTTTCAAGTGGCTTTGGAGGTTTTCTAATTACCATTAATCCTCTTCTCAGAAACCTTCATGGGCGAGAATTGTTGCCCAAAGTTATATCCGGAATTCTGATTTTTCATGGCCTGCATTTAAGGATTCCGGGGTATCTACTATTTGGAGAAACATAGCTAAATCAGGGGAAGGGGTTTGCGAAGGCAGAATGAGATTACAACAGGGTATTCAAATGGAGCTAAAAGATGGATCCCACTGTAAATTTTGGTTCGATAGGTGGTTATCTGATGGAAGTCTAAAGGAGTTGTTCCCTTTGCTCTTTTCTTTATCATCTTTTCAACAAGCGACTGTGGCGGATGTGTTTGGGACCGGAAGTGATAGTAACAGATGGGAATTAACATGGAGACGGAATTTTTATCCTTGGGAGATGGAGGAGGAGGATAGACTTAGAAGAATTTTGGATAATGTGGAATGTTGTGCTGAGGGAACGGATACTTGGAAATGAACTGAAAGTGCTAACGGAACCTACTCTGTAAAATCTGGTTATGAAAGCATGTGCAGAAATCTAAGCTCAAATGTCCCGCTGCCTTGGGTTTGGATGGGATGTGCTCCATTCAAAGTGCAATGTTTTACATGGATGGCATTAGATAATGGCATTGCGGTAAGGTCTATTTTACTTCGGAACAATGTAATCCAAGCTGAGAATGCTCTTTGTGCTTTTTGTGGTGAAGAAATTGAAACAAGAGATCATTTACTTGTTCACTGTCGTTTTGTTTGGGACATGTGGTGTAAGCTATGTGAATGGTGGGGGATTAAGTGGTGTGCTCCTCGAAGATTAGATGACTTAATGGTTCAATAGTGGGGTTTGGCTGGATCGGTACAGTCAAGGGCACCCTGGATGGTAATCTTCTTCAACTTTATCTGGATCATTTGGCTTGCAAGGAATAAATTGGTTTTCAAAGCTGTTGAGGTTGATTGGGGAAGGACTCTGGAATTAATCTTTTTCAAGTCTCTTATCTGGTTCAAAGCAACACAACCTAGCTATCCATACCTTTTATCTTCCGTTATTCAAAACTCAGATAGCATCAAGGCTTGGTGTGGCCCAAAATATAACTTGGTTTTTGTTTAGTTTTTTTTTGTTTCCTGATGTACATAGGGTTATAGTCATCTTTCCCATGGCTTGACCGAAAACTTTTTCTTCCCAGAATTCAATACAACTTTCGTTTCATCAAAAAAAGATGACTCTAAAGATACGGAGGAGGAAAGAAAACTGAAACGTTAATCCATTCCAACTCAAGATGTTTCGGTTACATGCATCTCATATTTATAGACATAATTTATGTACATTAATGAGTACACCTTACACACAATTCATGTCCATAGAAAACTCTGTAAACTAGAACTCTCCAGAATATCCATCAAGACTAAGTAAAACTTAACTTCTAAAATATTCTAGATTCTTCTTCGTTGCAATAGGATCAATTCCAACAGAGAAGCCAAATTCGTGCAACTTCACACAAGCAAGAAAACCCAAGACAAAGCTACAACGATCATCTCCGTGATCTCTTCCATTTTCTTGGAAACTTCAGTACCTTTCATCTTTTCTTCGTTATCTAGCTCGGTCCTGTCCTAAACCCTTCTTCTCCCTTTGTTTTTACACCCACATTCAGAGGCCAAAATGGGTAGTTTTAGTCATTATAAGCTACACATTTTCTTCTTCCCCTTCATGGCTCACGGGCACATGATTCCAACCATGGACATTGCTAAGCTATTTG
This sequence comes from Turnera subulata, assembly GCA_028386065.3. Taxonomy (NCBI): domain Eukaryota; kingdom Viridiplantae; phylum Streptophyta; class Magnoliopsida; order Malpighiales; family Passifloraceae; genus Turnera; species Turnera subulata. Next base: position 13,733 of record JAKUCV010002437.1, on the reverse strand, counting down.
CTTCTCAAGGCTTAAAGGCAACTATCATCACCACTCCTCTCAGTGTGCCTTTCTTTTCAGGCACAATACAAGGAATGAAAAGTGCTTTGGATGCCGATATTGATGTCCAAACAGTCAGGTTTCCCCTGCTAATGAGACCGGATTACCAGAAGAGTGTGAAAATCTGGACAGCTTTGTTTTTCTTGAGAACGCAAAGGAATTGACTCCTAAATTTTTTGAGGCCATAGCTAAACTGCAAGAGCCCCTCGAGATACTCCTTGAAGAACATCGCCCCGATTGCCTGATTGCAGAAATATTCTTTCCTTAGACTACTGATGTTGCTGCGAAGTTCGGAATTCCTAGGCTGGTGTTTCATGGCACTAGTTTCTTTGCTCTATCTGCTGCGGAATGTGTCAGGGTAAATGAGCCTTACAAGAAAGTTGCATCGGATTCAGAACCCTTTGTTGTGCCAAATCTTCCAGACGCAATAACGATGACAAGGGAGCAACTGCCGGATTTTATGAGGCAAGAAATCAAAAGTCCCTTCACCGAGTTGTTGAAAGCATGCAAAGACTCAGAGTTGAAGAGCTATGGAGTGATAGCCAACAGCTTCTACGAGCTTGAAGCTGCTTATGCTGATTTCTACACTCAAGTTTTAGGGAGTAGGGCATGGCATATTGGCCCAGTTTCGCTGTGCAACAAAGGCATTGAAGACAAAGCAAGGAAGTGGAAAGAAGCCTCCATTGATGAGCATGATCAGTGCTTGAAATGGCTAGACTCAAAGCATGAGACGCCCCGACCCGTATTTACCGTACACAGTAAACACAGGCCGGAACTGTGACTACCCGACCCAACATAGCCCAAGCATACAGTGTGGACAACATAAACTCGGCCCAACGGCCCAAAATAGTGAACATCGTAAATACAATACTGGCCCAATGGCCCAATAACAGCGAAAATATTGCACAGCGGAAGACTTTAAATAACTAACACTGTATGCGACACATGCAACCTATGGATCCAAGCCTGACCAAGGGTACGCATCAGCTCGCCCGGTACGTTCCTGCACTACAAGCAACTCATCCTACGGGATGAAACCCCGCAGGCGAGGGGTGAGTCCGAAACGCTCACCGACGAAAGATAAACAGTGATATATTCAACCATAACACTTTCGAAGTAATGCAACCATCACAACAATAAGCAAACCCTCACATCACAAGGAACTATCACAAAACAGCATAACAGTGGAATACAACTCAAACAACACAACAGAGGAATCTACCTAATCACATCAAGCACATCATAATCATTACTGAACCAAGACCCAAAGATTACTTATTAGTTTTTATTACCAATTTTATCTTCCGGGCCCCGTCACTGGACAAGCTAGGGTCGTACCTGGTTATTAACTAATTCTGGATGCCAGGCCCCACCACAATCCGGGATCAACATCCCCATATCTCAAATCCGGGGTCAACACCCCAATATCACAAATCCGGGATCAACATCCCAATATCACAAATCCGGGGTCAACACCCCAACCAACAAACCCTCTGGCAAGACACCACAGAACTAGTCTCTAACCATCTAGTCGTACCACTACTTTCCAAGTGACAAATATATCATCAACTCAATTTTCCAGTTCAATCCATTACTCTTTCATCAAGTTCCCAATTTCTATTATCTCAGATTAATCCAAATTTCATTTAACCAACAATCACCAATCTTTCACACTAGACAGTCCAACAAAATTTCCATCACAGCATATACAAAACTAACACATTTCTACAGCAGCATCAACAATTCCACAGCAATCATGTAGCAGTCAACAATTATTCTAGCAGATCAATCTAGCAACAGATTACACAAACAACTAAGGAACAAGCACAGCATTACGGGCACATATCAGGGTTTATCCATCCTCACCTGGTATGTCTCTGAAACTGCAATCCGGTCAAATCCCGATACCCTATACGTACATATAGGAACACAATAATCACTTATAATGCACAATAAAATGATTATGCATGATACCGGTTCTAGAAATTGTTACACGGCTTGCCTTATATCCGATTTCTTTATTATGAAATTAACCTCGTTATTCATTATACCATTTATACTAAATTTCAAATTAAAACCGAAACCGAGTTTCTTATCGATATTCTAATTATACTTAATTTTAAATTAAAACCAAATCCAAACGTTCAAACCGATATCCCGGCCCCTTGGTCACTTAAAATAAGAGAAATCATAAACATATTAAAATACGTTTATATACACGTATATTTACACATAAATCGATACTAGATTAAACGTATATCTTGTGTAACCATATTTATACTTATATAGTAGATAATCCCCATTTTACCATATATATATTTATGTATTAATTAAAGTTGTATTTAGCTAAACATAAATTTTGGTAGGATATATATAATCATTTATACGTATGTGTCTATAATTCATCAATAATCATATTTATATTTTAGACTTACATTTGACAACTAAATCAAGTAAATAGGTATAATTGAACTTTTATTTATTAACAGTCCAAGTTTAAATTAAATAAACCGGAATTTAAATACTATAAGCCTTTTTAATAACCAACAATAAAATTAAACATCAAATTACAAAATATAAATGGAATTAAAGGTTAGTATTTGATTATTTAAATTAATCTTTATTTTTATTAAACAATTAGAAGTCCGGGTCATTAACGTGGCTCGGGTTTCGTTATTTAGTCCGTCAAATACATATATGTGTCACAGTATTAGCCCATTTTTCCTAAATACTTGTTTAACAGCGATAATAGCCATGTTATCTAATCCCAAGTTATTAACCCAACAATCCTTGAATTATCTAGTTATGGTAATCTATTCATTATCCATGTTAATGGTCGAACCAATTCGTCAACCGAATTATCAAACCACTCATTTTAGTCCAGATTACTATTTATGCAATGATGGCCCAAGTGATGTTAAAGCCCAAAGCAAACCCAGGAGGCCCATGAAGCAAACAAGGTTGCCCAAGCCTGAAAACGGTGCCGTTTCCTTACCCAAGGCGTCGTCTTCTCCGTTGATTCGCTGCCATGGCCATCTTCTCCAAGGATTCCAATCCACCAACAAACTCATGGCCATAATAGCGACGATGGCTCACACACAAGGGCAGGGGAACGCGGAAGCAGGGGAAAGGAAGTGGGGCGCCTGTGCTGTGATGGCCCGGCGACGGCGAGCCCTGCAACCGGCCCGCGAGTGAGGCGGCTGTGGGTACAGCCCGTCGGCCCGGGAACGGCGGCGGTGCAGACACGAGGTAGTTTGGCACCTCTTGACGACGGCGTGTCTCGGTCGTGCCCAGCTCGTCACGGCGTTGCAGTGACGCCACGGCGAGGAGGGAGGCGGTGCGATGGCTCTTGGCGGCGACGAGCAGAAGAAGAGACGGGCGGGGGGCGATGCTGGTGGGAGGAGGGCAGCGGCAGTTCGTCGTAGAGGCGGAGGGAGGAGGAGCAGAGGGAGTTGCAAAGAGGCCACTCACATCGGCGCCTTCCGGCAGAGGAGAAGATGTCGGAGGCGCGTGTGAGGACGGAGGCAGGGGAATGTGAAGATGAAAGGAGGAAGGAGAAAAGTAGAAGAGATGAGATGGGTGTGTGTAAATCGGAATAAGAGGGGAGGAGAATGATTGAGGGGAGATGTAGATGACAAGGAAGAGGAAGAAGACGAGAGAAAAAGAGGAGAAAAAGATGAGTGGAGGGGCCGGCGGCTGGGAGAGAAAAAGAAAAGAGTGGAGGCGGCTGGAAAAAAAAAAAAAGAAAAGTGGAGAAGAAAAGAAAAGAAAGGAGAAAAGGAGGGAAAGAAAGAAAAGAGGGAAGAAAGGTGGGGCCCACGTGGCCGGGAAAAACCAAGAGAGAGGAAAAGCGTAGCCGGGAAAGAGGAAGAGAAAGGAGAGAGGAGGAAGAAGAGTGGCTCGGGCAAGCTCGTTGGCGGGTCCGGATTCTCGCGTCGGAATCCCGTCTTTCCGACAAATCCCGTCCCGAGTCCAAAAATATGACTTGGGCTCGGAAAATCCGATTAATTCCCCTGAACATCGTCCAAGTCTCGGAACTGGAAACCGAGGCTCGGTTAGTCAGGAAGATGCTCCCGAGCGCGGGAAAATTCTCAGTTTCGAAAAACGACTCCCGTTTACTGTGAATTAATTACCCGAGATTAATTCAACAGTAAATCACGGTGAAACAATTCCTACAGTCCCGGTAAAAATCTAAATTTTACCCGGGTTGTTACAAAGCAACCCAATTCTGTCGTTTACCTATGCTTTGGAAGCCTGGGAAGCTTCCCTTCGGGACAGCTCAAGGAGATTGCAGTCGGCCTTGAAGTATCAGGGCAGCAATTCATCTGGGTTGTCAGGAGAGACAAGAAAAGCCAGGGTGACAAGGAGGATTGGTTGCCTGGATGATTCGAGGAAAGAATGCTGCGCAAAGGACTGATTATAAGAGGGTGGGCACCTCAAGTGTTGATCCTTGACCATCAAGCAATAGGAGGATTTGTGACACATTGTGGATGGAACTCGACCCTTGAAGGCATAGCTGTAGGGAAGCCAATGGTGACATGGCCACTCTTTGCAGAGCAATTCTACAATGAGAAGTTGGTGACCCAAGTTCTCAAGATTGGAGTTGCTGTCGGTGCCACTACATGGGATAGAGTCCATGCAAATGATGTTAAGAGTGAAGCTATAGGGAGATCGATTACTCGAATTATGGCGGGCGACGAAGCAGAAGAAATAAGGAATAGGGCAAGAAACCTGGGGGAACTTGCAAAGAGAGCTGTTGAAGAAGGTGGCTCCTCTTACTCTCATTTCAATGATTTCATCCAACAGCTGATCAAGTTACGCCCTTGAAGCAACGATGATGGCCACAATCACAAGCTTAATTATATGCAATAATATTTTCCATTTTTGTTTGTTTTCTCTTTTTAAAAAAACTCAAGCAGATATGCGTGCTTACTACAGGGGATGTGTTAGCAGAGACCTTTTTCTTGAAGAAGTGTGTTCTTTTTTTCTTTTTCCGTCTGGGTAATTTTAGAGCATGCTTGATATCATGTAATGACATAGTCATTAGATTACTGCAGCAATTACGTCGTTTGTTTACTAAAATGATGGAAACGGTGGTATCATCGGCATTGCAAAGTGCAAACTTAATGTCCAGCTTGATTATTAATGTGTTTATATTTTTTTAGCGGCGTAATTCTCCTTGTATTTCAACAATTAATAATTTGATTACTTAATTATATAACTAACATTTTCCTTACATCTTTTAACTATAATAATTCCATTCTTCTCAGGAATAAAATGAAGAATATCATTTTAAAAATTTTGTTGCTAATTCATTAGTTTTGCTTTTCAATTTTTTAATAATTTGTACGAGACACCATCATTATATTACATCCAATAACTAAACAAAGTAATTCCATTCCACTCTTAATTCGATTACATCCTTGATTTAATTTCACTATATTACACTCAACCAAACATGTCGTCAATGTTGGCGTGTTTGGGGTCTCGTGCTTGAACCGGGCCAAGACCTCTGTTGCTGTTGATAAGTTGCCAGTTGCCATCAACTTTTCACATTTACTTCGGTATGGAAAAAAAAAAGGAAGAAGGAAAATTTCCATATGGATCCAACTGAGCCTGGTGTTCTGCAGATGCTATATGTGCATATGCAATCACATTACTCTTGACTGCAGATAAGAGCTGATATTCTCCTTCCAAATGTTGATTCCTTCTTCTGAATTGAAAACAGATTTTTTTAATCAATTTTTGCCAGTATGCCTTAAAAATAAAATTTTAGATTCAATCCTTTTTTATATATATTGAATATATAATATTGGGATAACCGTGCCTAATAATATCCATTTTTGCAGCTCGGTGTAACATGGAAGAAGAAAGAAGAAGAAAAGAAGTTGAAAGATAGATAGTATCCGAATTGCAGCATACACGCGTATTAAGCAATAAATTAACTATGAAAAAAATAATAATTAGAGGTCCACCCACTCACTCCTCTAATTATTCTAACCGCCTTGCGTCCCGGTTTTTTGTCTGTCAGACAGAACTTCATAAACGAATCCCAATAATCTTGGTGGCGATCTCACTTTTGTTTTGGTCTGGTGGTGATATCACAAGATCACAGGAAATAACATAAAAGAATGGAGTAATAATTGACTAACTAAAACTGTGATAGGAAATAATAATTATAATAATAAATCAATTCACAAGATCATTGGCTATAGTATTTTTCTGACCTCTCAAGGCTTGACTTAGCTATTCAATTAACCAACATATATAAGCATTTGGTAGCAGTCTAGCTAAGGTTAAGATTGCTTCTTTTTTTTTTTGTTTTGGTTGAAGGGAGAAATGGGGAAGAAGCGTGTCCTTGTGCCGGCGGAGGAAGTGGACTTCTCCACTGTCAAGTACGAGCCTCAGGATTTCCAAGGTAACAGCTTGTTCATGATTACTGTTTTTGTTTATGCAACAAATTAAAATTGGAAAGCTTGAAATGGTTATACTTTGGGAATGCAGCTCCTCATTTGACCGGGTGGGTGTTGAAGCTTTTTGTCAAGATTCTGCAGATTCCACTTATACGTCATTTTATCATGTCCAACTTGCAGAAGCGGAACGGATTGTATCAGGTCTGTCTTTGTCTAAAATCTCTTACTGTTACTTTGTTTATTGTTGCCATTAATTGGCTGTTTTCTAACAATCTAGTCTTTTACGTTATAATCATTTTCCATTGAAGAAGATGTTTGCTGTGATTGTCAGGTTTTGCGAAACTCGGTGATCCCAGAAGCACCCATGTATAACCCTCAGTTTCCTCCTCAAGGTTTGTTGTTGGAACTTGGAAGTTCTCTACTCTTTGTTCCATTAGTCTAATGTATAGTCTGCAGAATATACATCTAGCCATATGCAACTAGGGCACAGGCTCACTAATTAGTTTGGAGATTCATCTGCCTGGGGTAATTGAAGTGATTTGGTAGAGGCTACCAAAATCTCTTACTGTTACTTTCGTGGCCAAATTATGTATTTCTGGTACTATATGACATCACTGCTAAGTGTGCTACGAACTGAGCATAGATCCCACGCCACTACTGCTTAATAAAAAATCATGGCTTTCTTTTATGTGGGATTGAATTACAATGAATATCTATGAGATGTCTGCAGAAAAAGAGGAGGGTGTTGTCACTGTGGATGAGGATGGGAAACCAGAGGAGAGGGTTGAAGTGGCCTTGAATTATCTTCCTCGGTATGATCCTGCTAGCCGCTGGAACGGTACTGACTTGGCTACACCATTCAGGTATTGGAAGATACGGGATTATGCACATGCCTACCGGTCTAATCTTGTAACCCCGTCTATGGTAAGTCATTAAAACTGACCAACAGCTCAGATAAAAATGAGGATGGAAGGACCTTAATGTTACTTTTCTCTTGTAGGTAGCAGAGCATGTCATATCAGTTATTAAGGAGTTTAGTAAAAAGCAACCTCCAATGCCATTGTTGCTCTCTTTTGATGAAGAAGATGTCCGGAAGCAGGCTGCAGCTTCTACAAAGAGGTTTGAGCAAGGTATTACTGAATCATATCGCATTTGATACTTGCAGGTTTTTGGATAAACTTACAGTCCATATGAGAATTTGGGCTAATGTTGTTTGTGCAGGAAATCCAATCTCCATTTTGGATGGTATTTTTATGGCAATCAAGGATGACATAGATTGCTATCCTCATCCCACCACGGGTACATTATATTCTCATCTTTCTGTTTACCTTCCCTTTCTTGATATGTAGGGATACAGTTTAGTTATAGAATTGTTATGATGATAGAGGGGACGGCATGGATGCACGAGGACCGTCCTGTAGAGAAGGATGCAGCTAGTGTGTCTAGATTGCGTAGCTGCGGCGTCATATTTGTGGGGAAGGCAAATTTGCATGAATTAGGCTTTAAGACAACTGGAAGCAATGCAAATTAAGGGTTAGTATGTCGCTTAGAACCAAGTATATTAGAGATTGCAGTCGTCAGTTGCCTTAGACATTGATTTTAATGCATATACTCTCTCAAACCTTTTATTTCACAATAATCATGATTCCCTAGCTTTTGGCCCCTAACAATGGCATTTGATGTGCAGAACAACAAGAAACCCCCATGCTGTTGACAGGTACACAGGAGGATCTTCCTCGGGTTCAACAGCTATTGTAGCTTCTGGAATATGCTCTGCTGCCTTGGGAACAGATGCTGGAGGTTGTGCATATACTCTGAATGGCCTGATTCGCAGTTACTAACTTCCTAATGTGTTTTTCTTGGTTTTGAAAAAATGACAGGCTCAGTCCGTATTCCTTCTTCCCTTTGCGGAGTGCTGGGCTTGAAAACAACACATGGAAGCACAAATATGGAAGGGTAAGCTTTTTGATTGTTGGTATACATTGTATATTACTAGTACTACTATCCTTTCCTTATTTGCATTCTTGGAACTATTTTTATGATCATAGGTTTATCCAAAAGTTAAAAATGTTGTGTGATGATAGAAAATTGCAATTGGAATAAAAAGGATTTCCTTGATTTTCTTTTGTTTCGGAGATTTCTTTACTATTCACTGAGTTGAGGTGCTTCAATGCATGTAGTGTGTGTGGCGAGCATAATGCTGTGCTAGTTGTTGGACCAATTGCGACTTCAGTGGAGGATGTCATACTGCTGTAAGTCTTTCATGTTTCCAAATGGAATTTTTTAGCAGTTCAGAGTAGTTATAAACAGTCTAACCGGGCATTTTTGTATCACATACTGTGAAAAATGGCTTCATTTTCTGCGAATAACGTTTAAGATTCCACGAAATTTAGGCAATGCTTCTTTAACTCTGCTTGATGATTGTTTCTAACAAGGTCTAGTACATTTTTGGAATCAGTTCTGAACATGTTCAATAATTTTCTCAATTGTCCAGAAATTGACTGTCTAACATCCAAGTTTTTGTTCCTATGCTTTAGGAGCCATACGCTATGAAACATGTGAAATTTAAGTTTAATGATTGCTTTGTAGAGAATGTTGGTCACGTTTCATACTGCATTTTGTTTATTATATCAGGTATGCGTCAATTTTAGGCTCCTCTGCTACAGATAGAATCAGCTTGAATCCGGTAACTTCATAAACTTCATCACATGCGCAAAATCACAAATTTACTCAATTTTCTTCTGCATCCTTTAAGGCATGATTCAATCAACAGTACCAACAAACTAGGAAATGTTCAACTAGTATTTCTTGTCATTATAGGAGTTATATCTCCTGCGAAGCCTGGACAGATAATGGGTTTTCTGTGTAACCTTAGTTCCCCCACATGATATGCATTATACATGTTAAACTGTTGCCTCAATGCTGTCACCGTGTTATACATCTTTGGCAGTCACCACCTTGTTTACCGAATTTGGCATCACTTGAAAGTATAAATGCTTTGGGATCACTTCGACTAGGAAAGTATACAGAGGTAATCACTTTTCTCCTCTTACAGAAAGTGGATTGTATTCAATACCAATCAGACAGTATATGAATAAATAATGGTTGTTCTGCAGTGGTTTAATGATGTTCTTTCAACCGATGTCTCTGACAAGTGTGAGGATATCCTTAACCTTCTACCGAAAACGCATGGATGTAGAGTGAGTTCATCTTAGCCCATCTCAATGCCAAGTAATTTGATACTGTACAAAGTGCTTATAAGCACTTTTGCTACAATAAGTGAGTTCTGTTTGGTTTGGACATGTGGTTGAAGCTAGATGGAAGAGATTGTCATACCTGAGCTGCCAGAGATGCGCACGGCTCATCTGGTTGCCATGGCAGAGTCTCTGTGTTCTTTACTTCCTTATGTCGAGGAAGGGTACGGTTCTTTGCCCTTCCTGGACAGTGCTAGGTGATTGCTAACAAATGCTGACTGTTTTTTTCTTATTCTTATTCTGCTGTAGAAAACATGTGTCATTGGATATCCAAACCAATATTGCATTCTTCCAAGCATTTACTGCTTCTGATTTCGTGGCTTCCCAATGTCTAAGGTGAGGCTAGATAACATGTACTATTTAACTTACTAATGACAGTAAATAATTGTATAGAATTTTCATATTTCATGAGTTTTCTTTTTGTTCTTACACCTCAAGTTTATTTCTTGTATTCTCATCAAATATTTGGCAATCATAAGGCACTGCAGATTGGCGGTACATTTTTCCTGTTGCTTGATAGTAAACGGATATGCTGATTGATTGAACATCTGTTTTTGAATAAAGAGCATTTCTCACTTTCTATTTTGATCTCATTTGTTCAGGAGAAGATTCATGCACTATCACCTGAAGATTTTCAGAAACGTTGACGTCATAGTCACACCAACAACTGGGTATGCTCGGTCTTTTTCTTGCCAGCTTAGTTATTAATTTTGTCTTCCCAGCAATGGGAGAAAACCTGAAATAAACAGAAGTGGGGATTAGTGAACAACATTGCGTAGCGATTTGGTTTCTTTATTAAAAATTTGAGCGTGATGAAAATTTCCATCAAGCATGATAAGAAATATAGTAGTTTTTAAGAGAATGTCTTTTAGATATATTCTTTGAAAAGTGAGTCTCCCTTCAAATTTTATGTACTTGCAAGAACAAAATTCTGCAATTTTTGTACTAATGTGATGAATATATAGTATTCATATGCTATAATTGAATTTGCATTGCTGATTTTTTTTATGTTTCTTTGTGATAACAGCATGACAGCTCCCATAATACCACCAAGTGCTCTCCAGTGCGGGGAGAGTAATTTGAGGGTTACAGGTTTGTCAATTCAGCATCTCTACGCACTTGTTTTCTTCAGTAACTTGAGTAGAATGTCATCAAATTTTAGGGAGCTGCCCGTTAATGACATATCATAACTTGAAGTGATTCTTAATATTTGATGCATTATTTCTTGAGTCTTCCGTCATTGATTCATGATTGATGAGTAGCAAATTTTTGTTTCAGCTTATCTTATGCGGTTCGTGCTCGCAGCAAATTTGCTTGGTTTCCCTGCCATTACTGTTCCGGTATTTTACTCCCTCCATCCCTTGATGTTATCATGTTTTAGTTTTCCTGAAAATTTTTACCCGATTGTGCTCGGATTCTATTTGTCTACTGAAAGCAAAGTTCAGTTCCGAGGGTAGCATTTCTAGTGTCTGAAAAGGTCTAATCTAACCTGTATCTGTAACAGCCCCGGTAATTTCTATGTATTTACCGTCACCGTAATAATTGATTTACAGTTAATTACCATTAAAATTAACCTTGAATAATTAATTAACAGTAATTTACGCTTCGAATTCCGAAACCGAGCGCTGTCCCACGCTCGGGATTTTTCTGCGGAATTTCCGGACCCAAGTTGGAATTTTTCGGGTCCAAGAATGTCAAGAAAAATCGAGATTAACTCCGAAATATCGGGCCAGGAACAAGTCAAGGGGGTGCATTAGTTTTTCCAGTCCAGACGGTGCACAATATTTCAGCATAGTGAAGATGCCATTACTGTGCAGTCTGTGAATTTCTTCTGTGGGCACGTGAATTTCTGTCTGTGATGAACCACGTTAAATCTACCTCTCCCCTGCTTCCTTCCTCACCAGCATCTCTCATTTTCCTGCAATTTTTCACTGCAAACCAAAGCCTAAATTCATATCTTCCCTTCCTCTCAAATTCAAAAAAAAAAAAACAACAACAAACCTAGCTTTTCCGTTTCAGCCAAACCAGGAAAAAAAAAACAAAAAAAAAAACAAAAAAGAGAGAAGAAAGAAAAAGGGAGCAGAAAGAAAAGAAAAAGAAGAAAAGAAAAAAAAAAAAAGAACAAGGGAAGGGGGGGCCGTCGCCGTCGCCGCCACCACCATCACCTTCTTCTTCTCCTCCACACCGCCTGCCGCCACCCATTCCTTCCCCTTCCTCGCTCGCACCGCCACGCTAGCCACCGCCCTTCCTACTGCCGTCGTTGCCGTCCAAGACGTGGCGAACCCGACGAGAGCAACCCGCCCCACTACCGGTCTCCTTCGCCGATCTCCCCACCTGCACCACCTCCACCGTCGCATCCTGGGCCGTGTCCACCTCGCTCCGGTCGCGCTCTTCCCCGCGTCGACGTCGCCGCCGCTGCAGGTGAGCTGCAGACCATGGTAGATGAGGACCCGGTTAGAAGTGGTCGGGTCGGCCGACGGATCATGGGTCGCGGGTTTGTGGGTTCTGTGTAGCGCGGGCCTGGGCTGACCACGCGTGGGCTTGGGCTGCTGGGCGCGGGCCTGACCATGGGCTGCTGCGCCTGGGCCTGCTGGGTTCCTGCTTGGTCAGCTGGGCTTGGGTCTGGGCTTGGGTCTGGGCTTGGACTTGGCCCAGTCCAGAAATAAAAAAAAGGAAAACGAAGAAGAAAAAAAAAAGAAGAAATCTGGTTTAATAAATATAACTATTTACTGGAAATACATAAATAAATTTTTGGGATGATATATATAGGAAAATTTTCAAAAAGTATAGAAAATGGCTTTTAACAAAAAAAAAAGACGTATGCAAAAAAAAAAAAGAGAATGGAATATGGAAAGAAACTAAAATATATATATGGAAGAGTATTATCAAAGTAGGTATTGTAGGAATATGTATAGGTAAAGTATTAATCTAGACACTGGGAAATAGATGGTGAATTATAACCCGGGAAGTAACCGAGACAAGTCCGTATTTAATTTTCGTAAATACAATAGTAGCATGACATTGCATATCACTTATATGTGCATATTATTTGCTTGATTTAGGAGTTGATACCGAGCTGATACCTGAGGAGCCGGATTTGGAGTCAGTTGGACAGTACCAGACTTGATATCGGCTAAGGTGAGGATAGATAAACCCTGATATGTGCCCGTAATGCTGTGCTTGTTCCTTAGTTGTCTGTGTAATCTGTTGCTAGATTGATCTGCTAGAATAATTGTTGACTGTTACATGATTGTTGTGGAATTGTTGATGCTGCTGTAGAAATGTGTTAGTTTTGTATATGCTGTGACGGAAATTTTGCTGGACTGTTTAGTGTGAAAGATTGGTGATTGTTGATTGAATGAAATGTGGATTAATCTGAGATAATAGAAATTGAGAAAAATGATGAAAGAGTAATAGATTGAACTGGAAAATTGAGTTGATGATATATTTGTCACTTGGAAAGTAGTGGTACGACTAGATGGTTAGAGACTAGTTCTGTGATGTCTTGCCAGAGGGTTTGTTGGTTGGGGTATTGACCCCGGTTTTGTGATATTGGGATGTTGATCCCGGGTTTGTGATATTGGGGTGTTGACCCCGGATTTGAGATATGGGGATGTTGATCCCGGATTGTGGTGGGGCCTGGCATCCAGAATTAGCTAATAACCAGGTACGACCCTAGCTTGTCCAGTGACGGGGCCCGGAAGATAAAATTGGTAATAAGAAAGTAATTAAGCATTCTTTTGGTCTTGGTATAAATGATATCGTGGATTCCTTGTGTCGTGATTATCTGTGCTTTTTGTTGTGATTGATGTGATTATTTCGAAAGTGTTATGGTTGAATATATCTTTGTTTATCTTTCGTCGGTGAGCGCTTCGGACTCACCCCTCGCCTGCGGGGTTTCATCCCGTAGGTTTGGTTGATCGTAGTTCAGGTACGAAGTTCGTTGGCTGCTGCTTACCACTCCACCTGACCCGGATCCATACACCGCTGCATCTGCATTTTAGTCTTCCGCTGCTTATCTTTCTAG
>JAKUCV010002436.1:0-25987 GCA_028386065.3 Turnera subulata | reverse complement strand
GGTAGATGGAAGCTTAGGGAACTATTAATAAGATCGAAAGCCGTTGATAGTACCTTAGGTTGGGAGCCCCGTCAAGACATCTCATTAGTCACAGCCTCATCACAGTGTCAGTCTGTGACTGAGGCTGTAGAGCAGTCTACAAGCATAAAACCGGTACATGTGGACCCCGGATGCCTAAGAATTCACCATTCCTGATCTCTTCCTCAGTTAAATTCTTGTTACATTTATTTTACTGCTTGCTTTTATTTCTCTACCATTATTCGTCAAATTCACCCCTTGTTTAATCGTTCTCCAGTCTAGTTAGTCTGAAATTGAAGTAAAATTAATTCCACCCAGTCCCTGTGGATACGACCTTGATAAGTACTACATTGACCCTGTGCACTTGCAGGAAAGCACCGCATCACTTGCTACACTATTGTGTTATGATTTTTGAAGAATAACCAGTGACTTAATATTGTTGGTGGTTTAAATGATATGCCTAGTTCTTTGTGAATCCTGTGAGAGTCTAAGAGTGATGCTGATGATAGACTACTAGCAGAAGTCTTTGGTCTGTTAACTATGGTCTAAATATGAGAATTTTGTGATATTGGAAAATATCAAGATTTGTTATTCCTAGAGGAGCTGTGAGGCTGAGAGCCTGCTTGGGCTCCATGGTTATGAAGGTACAGTGGAATAATAAAGATAAGTTGTAATAATATAATTTAGACACTTAAATATCACGTAAAAAGTAGAGGTACGATTGGGTGGATAGCCGATTGTATAAAAATACATATTGATTTATTGAGTTGCTATTTTATTATTGATTAACAGAAGATGTTAAGGGATTTCGATCCTGTGATAGAAAAAAGTAGTGCGCTGGCACCCAGATTATTGATAAAAAAATTGATGTATAGTATCCTATGTTAGCTAGTCTGGCTTCCAAGTATGACCAAAGTTTATCTGGTGACAAGGGCCTTAATAATAAAAAAACATACTAGCTGCAGTCAGTCTGTTAGATGTCAATCTCTCTTAGGGTAGATAAGCCGAGGGAAACTTTTGAGTCTATAACTGAGTATAGTTTGGTGTTGTGTTTATTTATTTAAGAGTATTATGGTTGCATTCATACTGCAGTTTGTCTATGATTGTACTTTTGTACCGATGAGCACTTTGAACTCACCCCTCACCTGCATGGTTTCATCACATAGGATGAGTTGTTCGTAGTACAGGTTCGATGTTCGACCACCTGCTACGTTCACTCCACCAGACCCCAGATCCATACCTCCGCTGTATTTTTGCTTAAGACATCCACTGCTATTTTGTCACTTGGCTTCTGTTGTCACAATTATCTGTTCCGATAGTCTTAAGGCTTGGTTAGGTCCTAAATATCTACTTAAATGATTTTGGTGTCGTATGTTGCTGCTAGAGGTGGCAAAATGGGTTGGGTACCCAATGGGTTACCCATTTAACCCAAGGATAAATGGATAATGGATATAAATGGGTCAGTACAACTTTATATAGGTCTAATTGGGTATTTTATCCATTTAAGTCATAGAATAGTGGGTTTATATGGGTTGGGTAATGGATATCCATGAACCCATATATTAGTAATGGATATCAATTATCCACATAGGCTAAGATGGGCCCAACCCATTTGGGCATGATTGGGCCTAGTTGGCCCATCTCGGGCCAACCAATATGGGTCCGTTTTGACTCTTGTGGGCCTATTTGGTCCCGTCTCGGCCCATCTCACGTGGGCCTAGTTGGGCCCGACATAGCCCAAACCATGCAGACCCAATTAGGCTTATATAAGGCCAATTTAAACCTGACCAAGCACTTCTCGTTCGTGCCTAGTTAGGCTCGTATTGGCTATGCTAGGTTAATATGGACTAGGTCGGATTAATATTCATAAAATTTAAAAATTTAAAACAAAAATTTCAAAAATATATATTAAGTATTAACATTATATGAGTAAATAGGTATACCCACATTAAATGGATCAGAATGAGTACGAGTATCCATTTAAATTTCTTGATAAGTCATAAATAGATACATAGGTATAAATAGGTATGATCTATTATGACCCAATCCACACATACCCATAGACACCCATTTTGCCAGTGGCAGCTCCATAAAGATGTCATCACTCTTGATGACTTCTGTCTCCTATACTTGTAACTTTTTTGGCTATTTCAACCAAGTAATCGTTTCCATAAAAAAAAAAAGAGGCACCGATGGCTCCACAAGCAAATACGTGTAGATTCTGCATGTAGTGACACATATTCTGCAACGACAAGAAGCCAAACGTGAAGGGAAGCTAACCAAGCTAGGTGTTGAGATTTTTCCAAGCACTACAGATCCACAGGTTGCTGACAACTTACTTCGTCAAATTAACCGGTTGATAAAAGTGGCCTTGGGGAGTTTGTAACCGGGTTCAATACATTTTAGCCCCCTGAACTTTTAGTCAAATTAGACTTGACCCCTGAACTAAAAAAACCGGTATTTTAACCCCTAAACTTCAATATTCTCCGTTTAAGCCCTTTTGGTTGGACCGATACCGACTCCGTTAACAGAATTAACGGAGCTTACCGATGTTGGACACGTGGCCTGATCGAGACCGTTGATATTTACCCCTAGGTTTTTCTTTTTTTTTTCCTTTTTTCTTCTCTTTCTTCACCCACTTTTCTTTTTTTCTTCTTTCTTTCTTTTTTTCCGATTTTCTTCTTCTTCACCAGACTTTTTTTTTCTTTCTTCCTTTCTTTTTTTTTTCTTCTTCCTTTTTCTTCCTTCTTCTTCTTTTCTTCTTCTCTCTTCTTCTTCACCCGCCACAGCAATTGAAGCCGCCGCCGCCGCCTTCTTCACGCCGTTGCCAATTGAAGCCGCCGCCACCACCAATCCTCTTCTACTTCCTTCACCTCCCCTTCGTCCTCCCCTCCCCAACCACTTCCTCCTCCCTTCCTCCTGTTGCCGCTCTCTGTTCCAACGTCAACCGCCATCAATCGTTGGTCTTGGACTGCTGGCCCATGCCACAAACGGGGAGCAGCAAGCCATTCTGGCCCATGCCACAAACGGCTCCTCCATGTTCATCACCGGCTCTGCCGGCACCAGCAAGACGGTCTTGCTGCAGTGAATCATCCATATTCTGAGGAAGCTTCACGGCCGGTCTAGGGTCTTTGTCACCGCTTCCACCGGCGTCGCCGCCTGCTTGCTTGGAGGCCATACCCTTTATTCCTTCTCCGAAATTGGGTTCCTTGATGGCGGCGGTCGTGATGCCTTGATGCGTAGGGTTGTAATGAACAAAGGTGCTTGCACTAGATGGGAAGAGACGAAGGCTTTGGTTATAGATGAGATAAGCACGATTGATGCAATTGTATTTTGAAAATCTAGAATTCATTGTTAATTTCTTGGTCTTGTTAGGTTTTGTGGATGAGGAGAGAAAAAGATTGGGATGGAGAAATTGTTATGGTGAAGGTGGTGGTTTTGATAGTGGTGGTAATAGGTGGTGGTGAAGGTGGTGGTTTTGATGGTGGTGGTAATAGGTGGTTATGGTGGAGTTACGGTGGTGGATGGTGATTGAGGGAGAGAGAGGAGTAACAGTGGCAATTGAGAAAGGGAGAAAGATGAGTGAGTTTAGGTTGTAAAATTAATTTTTTAATGTTTCTTCATCATTTTTTTTAATTTTTAAAGACTCAATTTGAATTTTTTTTAAAAAACTAAAATTTACGTTTCTGTAAAGTTAGAAAACAGTAAAGTAATTTTTTAAGATATATTTAGATGTTAGTGATTGAAGCCTTTTTGTCTTTCCTTTCTTCGTTTTTTTTTTTAAATAAAATAAGAGTAAGAAATTTTATCAAACACATAAATAGGGTCATAGTTCTCATCAAGTTTTTTTTCTTTTTCCTCCTATCATTCAAATATTTTATTTTTCTTGTTTTAAATGTAATAACTGTTAAAGTTTGGTTTTTCAGCTTTTTTTTCTTTTTTATAATTTTTTTTATTTTTCTTAAAGAATATAAACGATAAAAGATTATACGATTAGAGTCAATTTTTTTCATCTTTTTTAAAATTTTAAAAATTAAAGATTCAATTTAATACTTTTTAATTCAAAATTTCGTTTTCATGAAATATTTAGAAAACCAAAAAGTAATTTCATATTTATGTTCTTTCTTTTTCTCTCTTTCATAAAAGTTTTTTTTCATTTTCTTAAAAAATTAACTAATAGAAAAATAAATTTTATCAAATAGATAACTAAGCCAATTTTTTTTTCTTATGATATAAATATTTTATTTTTTTGCTTGGCTTATAAAAGGTAATAATCATTAAATGATTTGTCTTTTTTTCATTTTTATAACTTTTTCAACAAACGAAAATGAAAAAAATCAAACGGTGTTGATCTTGCCATGTGTCGATCATCGTTGCATTCCGTTAAGTCAACTAACACCAATGTGAAAACCCTAACGGAGAAGGGTTAAAATGTGGAATTGTAAAGTTCAGGGGGTAAAATACCGGTTTTTTTAGTTCAAGGGTTAAATGTAGTTTGATCAAAAGTTTAGGGGGGTAAAATGTATTGAACCCGTTTGTAACCCATTCCACCCTGATCTTTAAGTTAGTAGTTGAGTAACATGAATGTGTGAGCAAGGGAGTTATTGTAATCAAGTTAGACTGCATCTACCTGGGTCTCGGTAGCCCTTTTATTGCCCCCAATGGGCTGTTATTGGGGAATTTGGAAGAATTTTTAATTCTCTTTTGAATTCTCAATTTTCGACCCGCTTAACGGGCTTGAAGTATTGGTCCATGGCCCACAATTCGTGACTGGGGCGCAGAGTTTATACTATGAGGTCTAACATTGTTTTGCCTAAAGATCTTGAACCAGATTAGCCACACAAATGCATAGAAAACAGTTAGGAGGCCAAGAAAGAAGAGGGATTATCCATACATAAATATCCATTATCCACCATTCAACTTTGGTCGCACCATAAATTCTACTTTATGTGTAGCAAAGTTTCATAATTGATGATCTATAATTTCCGGAATGCTACACACATACAACTAAGTGAAAGAGGGTGGACAATTCTCTGATGCAGAATCTCCTCCCAAGAGCTTTCCCTTCAGCCACTCTAGTGAACTCTTGGGGATTCTTGTCAGATTCTTCCTGTAAAAATCAATGTAGGCGAGACCAAACCTCACAGTATAACCGCTCGACCATTCAAAAGTGTCCACAGACGACCATGCCAAGAAGCCTTCAACGCTAACGTTGTATTCCCTGCAAAAAAACAACTTGCAACAATTTTATTTTCCTTCATTAAAAGGCAACATGGATTCTTGCAGATAAGTTGAAACTCACTTGATGGCTTTTGACACGTTCCCAATATGACTTTCATAAAACTCGATCCTAATTGTGTCATTGATAATGTCACAATACTGTTCAGAATCATCACTGGCAACTCCTGCACAAGTTCAAGAATGAATACATCAATAATAAGTGCATTTATCCAATTAATTAAAGAAGTATTTTCTTTTTTAAATTAATTAAACTTCTGACTTACCATTCTCGGTAATAAAAATGGGTGGATTCTTATAATTGTCCTTGGTGTAGTTCAGGAGGTATCGAATTCCAAATGGTGCAATCCTTAACCACTCTACACCACCCTGTTAAATCATATATATAAATATATATATATATATATATTTATATGTATGTATGCATAAAAATATACTAATCTTATACTACAAATATATAATAATGTTACTTCCTATTTCAATAATGATGAAAAATGCGTGTCTTAGAAATTAGACTAACTGTTGCAATACTCCCACTAAATTGTCAACAAATTAAGAAGAAGCAAATATGTGAAATGCACGTACCCCTGGGCCAATGGACTGGCCTTCCCAATTCTCGTCTGCATAATTAGAAAACATGATCATTTCCTTAGTTACCAGTGTTTTAGTTAGCTTTTCAATATGATTTTCACTTGTTTTTGGAATCATAAACTTACATAACAAATCGGCATGAAGGTCACTGGTATATGAAATCCGCCATGGATCTTGGGTCTCAACATGCTTAACATATCTTGAACTATAATAGTTCAGTCCCAGAAAATCAAGAGATCCTCTCAACATTTCTGATTGTGTCTTGGTGAACTTTGGCAGCCGATCTTTTACATAATCTCGCATTGTTCGTGGATAGTCTCCATAAGTTAAAGGATCCAAGAACCTGCCAAACTAGGAACCATTTTTTAGTGTTCATTTTTAATTTAACAAATTTCTGCACTAATTTGTTCTCGTAAACTATTAGAGCTGAATTTATGAAACAACTCGACCAAAAAAAATTTATGAAACAATACTTACCAACCATATATAAAATCAAGTACTCTTTTGGCTGCATCAATATCAGCGGTTTTGCTGGAGTAAGGTTCGGTCCACCAAGTCACCAGTGTAGCTCCGAGGAGTCCCTTTTGTTGGCCCTAAAAAAGTCAACCAAATAGAGAGTGTTAAATTAATTAGTGAAAGGGAAAACACAAGGTCCTGCAGTACGTGCTTTGAAATAATATTGAAACAATGCTACACTTTCCTTGTTCCTCCCTTTACATTTCCTATTCCTCATATATATTGCTTTTTTCTAGATTTCCATGGAATATCCGGACATTTGCGCCCACTAATCCGGATTCGACTCGTATCCAGATTTCCTAGATACACAAGGATTCGAACCTTGATTAAAATTGATTTTATTCACCTGACTTGTTCCGCTTAGGCGAAGTCTTGGGGTTCGAGTCTTCGTGTACGCAAAAAAATTCATTTGGGAGACTCACCCACCATTACCTAGGTGCGCCACCCGAGTTGAACTGGATTTAGTCTAGTGCCTTTAATGTCCTTAAAGGTGGACTGGCCCGGGATACTAGTGGAAAACCA
The DNA here is from genome assembly GCA_028386065.3 of Turnera subulata. Classification (NCBI taxonomy): domain Eukaryota; kingdom Viridiplantae; phylum Streptophyta; class Magnoliopsida; order Malpighiales; family Passifloraceae; genus Turnera; species Turnera subulata. Next base: position 19,102 of record JAKUCV010002436.1, on the reverse strand, counting down.
AAAAAAAAAGAATTGATTTTATTCTTAAATAAAAGGGCACGGGTCAAAATTTTACCTTAAATTTTTTCCTGTATACATCTACTGCTGCTGCATGCGAAAGTAGCTGATGATGGGCTACAATATAAGGCTCAACAGCAGAGTTTCCTGCTTTGCATGCTCTATTCTTCCACAATGAACATCGACCTGGTGCATTTTCACCATAATCATAGCCCCATACAGCGTAAGTCCACGGCTCATTTAACGTAATCCAATGCTTCACTCGATCTCCAAATCTTTCGAAACAAAGTTCGGCATAGTCTCGAAAATCATCTCTGAGTACAGAGACAAAATTAAGGATGCTATGGGTTGACGTTGGCATCATTAATTAATTTGGTGAAACATTAGTTACCATATAATCGATGGAAAAACATGCATGCATGCTTGCTGCACTTACACAATACTGGGGCTTAAAAAACCACCATATCTGTCCTGCAGTGCCTGAGGCGTATCCCAATGGAAGAGGGTCACAAAGGGCTCTAAACCTGCAAATCGTCACACTCACACAAGTCAAGTCCATGCCTGTTAACTTGAGCAACCACAAACAATTAGCATCAGAATATCTTTAGATAAAGTAGAAATGAATATACCATTTCTAAGGCATTCGTCGATAAGGTTGTTGTAGAACGCGATCCCTTCCTCATTGACTCCCCATTGGATCTTCCCATCTGTAGTTCTTAATTACAGTGTTTGCGTAAATAACAATATGGTGGTAGATGCCAATTTCGTCAATAATATTGCATACACACAAATTGGTCACGCGAACTTTTTGCCTAAAAAAAACTTAACAGTGTTGATACATTACACTCAACAGGAGTACATAATTATAAGATTAATGGGGTTAGGTTATAGTTGGGCATGGAGGAAATCTTGGCTTATCTATTCTCTTTTGCCATGGGACTGAAATGTCTTTGGAAGAATAGAGAACCTGTGTAGTTTTTTTTGGCCAAAATTACTTTTCAGCTAATTAGCAAATTACTTTTTTTTTTTTTAGCATCAAAAAAAAAAGCAAAAGCAGCTTCTGTTGGAGACTTTTAAAAGGAAGAAGGATGGGTGGTAGTTCAATAGCCCACAATATGGCTATTGCTGGTGGGAGACCCATGTTCTTCTCTAAGTGGTCTAGAGAATACGTACAGAAGGCAGTTGAGGAAGATAGGCCGGTTAACATCTATATGTGGAGAACATCCCGACAGATGTGTTGTATCTGATATCTACCGTGAAATGTCTAAGTTCGGACATTGCTCACATAATGTTATCTTTTAAAAGAAATATCGCAATTGCAATAGGAAATTGCTCACATAATGTTATCTCTAGTTCTGACTCTTCTCAAGGTGGTCGATGGAACAAGTGCAGAGGGCAATAGAGAACAAGAAGGCAGTGAGTATTTCTGTGGAGAACATTCCTAACAATTGGATTGCGATGGATTTGTTTAAGGAAATGTCAAGACTGGGAAGTGTTATTGATGTATTCATACCGGGGAAAGTGAGCCTGGCCGAGAATCGTTTTGGTTTCGTGAAATTTGATTTCGAAGGGAGGACGGAGTCTATGACTGAAAAATTAACAGGTCAAAAGTGATAAATGGGATGTTGGTTGTCGGGGTAATAAAGAGCAGGAAGATCGCCATAGGAGCATTATGAAGGCACCGACGAGGGCAAACCAGGAATGGAAAGTGAAAGAAGGATGCAATTTTGCAAAGACAGTGATTGATCAGAAAGTGCAGGAGATTGATAAAAATATAGTGCAAACCAAGGAGATGATATCCTTTGAATTTAACTTACCAGAGGAGTGCATTACTAGATTGAAATCGCGGAGATTTACAATGGTTATATATTGCTGGTCTTTGATTCGAGTGAGGCCATGAAAGCTTGCCTGAAACACAAAGAACTGTGGTGTAAAGGTGTCAAGTGACCATCTCAACCAAAAGCTTAAGCTGATGGTTGAAGCCCCATGATTGGTTTTGGGCTTACACCGTCCATACCTTGTGCCTTTTAATTCAACAAGGAGGGAGGCGTGGGGATTCAAACACGCGACCATTTGGTCATTATGGCTCCGCTACCATATCAAGTGACCATCTCAACCAAAAGCTTAAGCTCATGGTTGAAGCCCCATGATTGGTTTTGGGCTTACTACTCTAACAAAGGGTATGTTTGATTTCTTGAGGGAGTAGGGACAGAGGCATGGAGCTCCTCATTGAGATTGTTGGTTGAATGTATGTGGTGTTCCGCCGGAAGTATGGTGTAACGATTTTTTCAGCTAGATTGCTGTGAGAATTGGCAAACTTATTAAAATTCATAATAACTTTGAAGCGAGCAGTAATCTGGAGGTGGCCCAAATCCATAGTCTGACTACATATCAAAACTCTTTATCTCGGTCGTTTAATGTCATGATCAATCAAAAGATCTATGTCATCACTGTGATGGAGGTTCCATATATGATTGGGAGGGCTGCTGAAGGGATCAAGTGAGGGAGTCAGATGTTCAGAAGGTGGCGCTGGAGAAGAGTAGTGGTTCCTTAACCAGTAATGAATTAATTAATGAGGATCAGTTGGTGGAGGAATCAGGAAGGAAAACTCAGGAATCTACAGACCCCTTTGGTATTCTCAATACAATAAGATACCTTGAGAAAGAAAAAGTAATTGAAGGCATCGAGCAGCCAAAAACTTTTAATTTTATCTCTCAACCTGGAGGAGAAGGTCTCAATAAGAATGTTGGTTGTCATGTCAGTCAATCGAGGAGTCAGATTCCCATTACCAATCTGTTGTGTGTGGCGGCTACAGAAAGGGAGGGTAACGATAAGTAGTAGTGCTTATTGGCGAAGAATAATTTTGTAGTGGATAAGTCTATTGATGGGCCTATGGATAATGAGTTTGGGCTTTTAAGGGTGGATGATGTGTAATCCAAAGAAGGCCTTGAAGGAGGGTTAGACGAGGAAAGAAGGGGTGCGTCTGGGCTGAGTCAAAGGACGAGCCCAAGAGATAATTTGGAGGGGATAGTAATATCAAGGCCTGAAACAGTGTCGGAGTCAGAAGAGAGTGTGGAGATGTGCCTTAAGACATTGCAGAGAAATTTTAGGGCCTTGATGGATAAGATAGATACCAAAAACCGAAAATAATTGAGACAAAGAAAGAAGATGAAGAAGATCATTCCAGGAGGGGAGGTGAGATCCATTCAACCCGGGGAGAGCTCCACACAGGATGGAGACATAGCAGCTGGAAACGATAGCATAAAGTTAACCAAGAAATCGGTGTTCTCCTTCAAATCTATTGAAGCACATTAAATAGTGGCGGTAGGAGAACAATTGGGGTTGGTGATTCATGGTGATAGGAACGAAGCTGCAAGAACAATGGAGGAATTGATTGAAAAAGAAGATGTGGATTGGGTCGAGTCCAGAGTTGAGCTGTGAATGGTGTGTTGGTTAGTTTTCGTGTTCCTTACTTTTTTATGTTTAGCATGATTTCTTGGAACATTAGGAGCCTTAGGTTCGACCAAAAATGGAGAAGTGTGAAGGCTCTGATGTGAAAGGTGAAGGCGAGAATCGTTTTTCTATGTGAGGCTAGATGTTCTGGTTGGAGTTATGGGGAATTCAGTAGAGTTTGGGATGGGTTCAATTGGACTTTATTAGTGTGGATGCAGTGGGACAATTGGGTGGCCTTGTTCAGTAGTGGGAATACAATTTTTTAATGTTTGTAGAAGGGAGGTTGGTAGGGGATGCATTATGGCGGAGGGGTGGGTAATTGGGAAAATAAACATAGGGGTGTGCGGTGTTTATGGACCAAATTCGATTGAGGAGAGGATGGAATTATGGGAAGAGTTGTTGGAAAAGCTGAATTGGTCGTCATTACCATGGGTAGTGATTGGAGATTTTAATAAAGTACTAGAGGCAAAGGAATGGTTGAGTGGAAAAATTAATAGGAGGGGTTCACGGGCCTTTGAAAACTTTATTTTTGCTGCAGAACTCTGTGAAGTTGAGCTACGAGGAAAAAACTTTACATGGGGAAATTCAAAGGCAGCCAACAAAATTGATCGAGCTTTCTTCGATCCGTCTTGGTTCTCCCTTTTTCCATCTATTAAATTGTGGGCAGAAGTGAAGGAGGGATCAGATCACTATCCGATTATCTTGGCCCAAGAGCAGTTATTTTGGGATGTAAGACCATTCAAGTTTTTAAATTGTTGGCTTGATCATCCATAGTTTGATGAGACTTTGAAGCTGATGTAGGTGGTAGCAGGTGAATTGCATCCGGAAAAATTCAAGCTACTAAAGAAATTGGGGGGGATCAAGCAGGCTCTAAGGATTTGGAATAAGGAGGTCTTTTGAAGATAGATGAGGGTATTAAAGATCTGAAATAAAAGATTGAAATACTAGATTACATAACTGAACTTAGAAGTTTGAATGAGGAGGAATCGAGGAAGTTGAGGGCTTTCAATTATAAATTGTTTATGCGTCAAAAGCAACAAGAGAGCCTATGGAAACAAAAATCTAGAATTCAATAGTTGAAGCTTGGTTATAAGAATACAAAATTCTTTCACGCAAGTGCCTGTAATAGAGGTCGAAGAAACTCAATTAGACAGATTATCAAGAATATCAAGAATGCGGCAGTGGAGTATTTTCGGGTGATGTTTAAAGCCAGGCCAAAATCGAACTTTACATGGGGCGAGATACCTTTTAACAGTGTTTCAGTGGATCAAGCAGCTTGGTTGGAGAGGCCTTTCGAAAAGGAGGAGGTTAAAGAAGCTATTTGGGACTATGATGGCAACAAGGCCCCGGGCCCAGATGGTTTTAATTTTAGCTTCTATAAAAAGGCCTGGGATCTTTTGATTGAGGATATAATGAACATGGTTCATGAATTCTATCAGCATGGGAGTTTGCCGAAGGGTGTTAATTGTGGCCTAATTTGTCTAATACCCAAGAAAACTGAAGCAAACTATTTTGGTGACTTCAGACCCATTTGTCTCATACATGGGTTATACAAGATTATTGCTAAGGTTCTTGCGAAGAGATTAAAGACAGTTATGCAGGGGTGATATCTGAAAATCAACACGCATTCATGGAAGGAAGGCAAATTCTTAATTGTGTCTTATCAGCCTTTGAAGTGGTTCATCAATTGAGAAAGGATAAGTGTAAAGCTGTACTATGGATTTCCTCATGGATTTTCTGGGAGTGATAGGATTTGGAGAAACATGGAGCAAATGGATATAGGGCTGTATTAGTTTCCCAAAAATGGCCATCTTGTTAAATGGATGCCCTACAGATAAGTTTATGGCTTTTGGAGGGCTAAAGCAAGGCGATCCTCTTTCACCATTCCTGTTTAATATAGTGGCTAAGGGTCTTGCTTGCTTAGTCAAACAATCGATCTACAAAGGCCTCATTAAACAAGTGGTTGTGAACGATGTTGCGGTATCCTTGTTATAGTTTGCTGATGATACACTATTTTTTTTGCCCGGATGAGTTGTCATCTTTATTAAAACTAAAAAGATGTTTGTGTTGCTTTGAAGCATTGTTTGGACTCAACATCAACTTCCACAAAAGCAATGTGATTGGCATTAATTTATCCAATTAGAGATCATGTGACTTGGCCGGATTACTTATGAGCAAAGCAGAGTATTTTCCAATTCCATACTTAGGCTTGTCGATTGGAGGTAATATGCAAAGAAGCAATGCATGTGATTCAATGAAATCAAGATTTAGAAGCAGATTAGCTACATGAAAGGGGAAATTTATGTCCCTTGGAGGAAGAGTGACACTAATCAAATCTGTGCTTAGTAATTTACCCATTTATTTTATCTCTATGTACAAGATTTCTTGTGGGGTTGCAAAGAAACTAACTAGTCTTCAGAGGAATTTTTTATTGGAAGGAAGTGGAGAAAAGCGAAAAAATGTGTCTTGTGGCGTGGAATGAAATAGTGAAACCAGAAAGGAATGGGGGCTTGGGAATTGAAGATTTGAAACTAAAGAATCAGCCTGTTGTTCAAGTGGCTATGGAAATTTGTCGATTCTGGCCCATCTAATGGTCTGTTATGGCACCGAATTTTTAATGAAGTATACAGGAGTGTTTCAGCTTCTTCGTGGCCTGAATTGAATCAGGCTTCTTTATCACCTGTGTGGAGGAACATTGTGAGATGCAATTGGTGGGGGGTTAGGAATGCAAGAGTGGATTCGGGAGGATGTCAGGGATGAAAAATGGTGCAGATTTTGGATAGATAGATGGTTAGAAGATGTTGTCTTGATAAAAAATTTTCACGTCTCTTTACTATGACTAATAATAAATTTGTTACGGTTGAAGAGGTAATGAGGAATGGGGTGGATAATTTTCGATGGAATTACTGTTAGAGAAGGAGGTTGTTTTCTTGGGAAGAGGAAGATGTGGTTGAGCTTGAAAGACTTTTGGACTCTGTGGTATTGATCCCAAATAAAGTTGATAAATGAAGATGGATAGGGGATGGGAATGGGATTTACTCTGTGAAATCAGGATATGAAACCGTCAATAAAAGTCTGAATCCAAGGACTATGAATCCATGGATATGGATTGGATGCGCACCTTTGAAGGTGGAATGTTTTTTTCTGGATGGCTTTAAATAACGGGATTGCGGTAAGGGTTGTATTACTTAGAAACAATATAGTACATTGTGATATGGCAGGATGCCCATTTTTGAGGAAAATATAGAGACACGAGATCACTTGCTTGTGAATTGTAGATTTGTTTGGGGTCTGTGGAGTCAATTACGTCAGTGGTGGGGGGTGAGTTGTTGCAGTCCTAGAAGTTTGGATGATCTTTATATATAGTGGGTGGGTTTGGTTGGAAGCCTTAGAGCTAGAGCTCCCTGGATGGTGGTCTTTTTCACCACTATCTAGACGTATGGCTTGCAAGGAATAAATTGATTTTTGATTCCAAGAGGGCTCACAGGGGAAGGATGCTTGAAGTCGTGTTGTTTAGGTCTCTCATGTGGATTAAAGCTTCACAACCTAGTTTCTCGTACGATCTTGCTGCTCAGCTTATCAATCCTGAGAGTGTTTTAGCTTTGCAAGGAAATGGTTGTAACTTATCACGTTTGTGGGTTTGAAGCTATCATGTTAGAATCGTAATTTTTTGGAATTCTTGTATAGTTAGTGGTCCATGGTGCATTGTGGTTTAGTCATCCTTTTATGACTCGCCAATATCAAGATGATTTATAAAATCTTTCGTTTTCATCAAAAAGAAAACACTGGACACTATTTACTTGTGGAAAGTTTATTGAGGGAAGCTTTTGGGAATTTATATGTCCCAAGAAGCCTAGATTTGATTGGTCAAAATTATTGTGGTTAACTAGGTTTATTCCCAAGCACAATTTTATAGCTTGACTGGCTATTTTGGATTGGTTGGTAACACTAGAGAGACTTAGACAGTGGGGGACTGTTTGTAATGCATGTTGTCCTCTTTGTACTCACTTTGAAGAGACTAGAGATATTTGTTCTTTGAATGTTCATTCCCATCTGAAGTTCTACCTCGGTTGTTTGCTCTTTCTGGAGCTTTTAGGCCTCTTAGCTCTTGGTCCTCTGAATTTTCTTGGGCTAAATCCTTCTTTGTAAAAGAACGGCATCATAGTATGCTTGTGAGAGCAGCTTGGTGTGCTTGTATATATCATCTTTGGCGTAAAAGATCTCGCTGATGCTTTACTGCTACTCACAGATTACCTGATGCTATACTTACGGACATATGCAATGTTATCAAAACCGGACCGGACACTGACCCAGAAGTCGTTGGTCGGATCGAGTTCGAACCGGAGGTTCAATATAATTGAACCAACATAATAATTATTAAATAATTAATATTTAATAGTATACATATACTCATATTTATCTATAATTGTAAACTAAAAACAAATATAATGTCTAAAAATATAATATTTCATTCAAAATGCTATTTTCTTATAAAAATAGGAAAAAATAAAAAAAATTAGCATAATTATGATTTAAAGATAACTCAACCGAGTCACCAGTTCAACCGGGTCATTAAGGACCGGTCGGGTCATCCGGTTTTTCCTGGGTCAATATGTTGTCTGGTCCAACTATCCTAAAAACCTAGTATGGCTTCCGAATTACGGCCCGACCGGTTGAACCAGCCAGTTAGGTCCGATTCTGAAAACACTAGATACATGTTCTGATCTCAGGCTTCGCTTTTGCGGCCTACACCATCTCAAGCAGCGTCCTCTGTTTCTGTCTCATGGGTTGAAAGTATTATGTGATTTCTAGTGTATTCACTTTGTTTCTTAGCCTTGTATACTGTTTGTTTTCAACACTTATTTCCAGTAGTATCTGACATATCCCTTAGCTTTCGCTAAGTAATTGTACTTTGTTAGGTTTCTACCTAACCCACTTTTATCAGTGAAATGTTAACTTGATTCTAAAAAAAATTAGCAAACTATGAATCCTAGGCATGGCAAAGATATGAAAATTAAAATATACTTAAGCCAGGCATGCATATATATAGAGAGAGAGTGATCGAATTGATTATTCTCATGATGTCTAAAACAAAGCATACGAGGTATTATTCGGGACCATGATATGGAAAATCTGAAAGCATTCAAGCCTGTGTCCTTTGTCGTTTTCAAATCTTCCTGCAGAATTAATTAGTAATGTACTGTATTAGCAACAAGGTTACATGAACTGATAAGACCTAGATATATATGTGATCCAACAAAATCCATACCTTGTATCGGTTATAGAAATCAGCTGCCACATCCCCATTGCTTCCGTCCTTAATTCTATCTAAAATTGTTTAAATTTTTTATTTGTTAGCAGTCTATTGAAAAAAACATTATATATATACATAGACAGATTAGTTAAACAACACAGGACCAGGTTCATCATGTGCAAAGGTGTCCCATATACTTGGCCCTCTGCCACTTTTGTTTGCAGCTCCTTCAACCTGAAATATTTTCAATAAAGACGTATACGTAGGTATAATTAATTAGACTTAACTAATTGGTTTTTGGGTACCAATATTCTTGCCTGATAGCCAGTGAGCTGATAACCAGGCCAACTAGTCCTAGAAGAAGTGAGTTTTGAGTAGTCATAATGCAGCAGTAGTGAGGGCTTTTGCGTATGCTTTTGTGGTTCTATTGTCAGGTAACATATTAATTAGTCCCTTATATAGAGATAGATTGGAAGAAAAAGCAAAAGAGTTATTATGTATGCTCCAGCAAAGGGTCATTTAGTTGTTTTATATACTTTCTTATTGCATATATTCACACTAACCAACTGCCATCTGTCCCCGCGGAAAAGAAATGGAGTCCCTCAAGTATCATCTATGTTCCAAATCTAGAGAAATTTGTAGCATATTGAATATGTAGCTAGGGAAGGGTGCCAACCTTAACAGGTGAGGATCGAATTCTGAAGAGATTAAAAAAGATTGATATATGCAGGGTATATATCCTTTGTTTTTGTGGTTTTATATCCTTTCAAGACTAGAGCAATACAAAGAAGAACACACTTTTCTTTTCTTATATAGAAATTCCGTCCACTAGTTATGTTGCCAACTATGAATGTTATAAGTTTCATCAAAAAAAAAAATGAATGTTATAAGTTCTGTTGCTTTGTATTGGAGCTTTGCTTTCTCTCTTACTCCTTTTTCCTGTTTTTTGGAAAGTGAAAATTTATTAACTCTGGCAAATGCCCAGTTCCTCCAGGAAGCAGCTGCGAGTTGTCAGTTATATCCTCAATGCAATTTCCTATTAATTTGAAAAAGGTGGGAGATAAGTTTGTGCCTTCTAGCAATGTTTCGTGCTAAGTGATCCAATGTAAACAGGATTAATTCAGGAAGATCAATCCGTGTATACTTGTGATGGTGTAAAACAACCCATAGAAAGGAAAGTATTCACTCTGAAGTGATTAATATGGATTTATAGGAAAAAGGAAAGAACAGAAAAGGTGCGGAAGAGAATTTTAATTTAACTTTTTCAGCATGATGGTAACTTTTATGAACTTTTTTTTAATTGAACCTTACCAAACCTTACCATGGTAAGGTTTTTCTTTTTTTTTTTTTTCGTTAACCGATAATCTTTATTAAAAATTAGAGCAAAACATAGTCTGTATACAATATTAACAGTGTACTAGGCTGTCTAAATATCAGAACAATCTTTTCATGCATAGCATGTTATATGCGCCAGTGTATCAGGTTCAAGCTATTGGAATATTTGGTCAAGCTAGTGATGAGTATGACATCAAAAAAAAAAAAAAGAGTCAATTTTCAAAGAGAGTGATTACAAACTAAAAAAAGTTTGGATTCCAGGTACCAGGTATACAACTAACTAGCAAGCAAGATTTTACAACCATTTAGTTATGGATTTTCAAAGATTTGTAAGGCAAAAAAAATTGTTATTGAAACGGGAGAAACAATTTATATTCATCTTCATTTCTTGGTTACCATGACCATCATTTCTAGAGTATGTATATTACGTTTTTTTTAAAAAAAAATGTACGACCCAGAAACGAGAAAGCCCCAAGCCCAACAAATAGATGGATAAGAGTAAGCCCATATGATGAAAGGCCCAAGCCCAATGAATAGCAAAATATCCTGCTTACCCTACGCATTCTTTTCTTACCTTTTCTCTTCCTGCGCGAAAGTTAAAGTCCCACATATTTATCCCCCAAAACAAAGGATTATATATGCAGCTTCAGGAGCAAGTAACAAGAATTCATTGCAAAGGAATAAGCCCAAACTGGATTATAGTTCTTCAACAAAGCATGGGGACCGAAAAACTCAGAAACAAAACCGAAATTTGGTCACGCAATTAATGTGTAGCAAGCAATGAGAATATACAAATTGTATGGACCTCACAAGAGGAGGCTTAATTCTAAAGAGGCAGGGGCATTATTTGCTGCTGGATAGGAAGATATATAGCGAGTAATAAATAATTGATGAGGATCAAGAAGTTCAGCCAAAATTGACTTGGTGGACATCTTAATTAATAGCTACATACTATACTTTAACCGCAGAGATATATACTGAAGTAATACATTAAAACACTGATCAACTTTCACCCAATCTGCTTGCTTCAGTATATATCTTGTTAAAGTACTGCAGACATCAGTAAAATTTTTGTTATATCCCAGAGCAAGAAAAAAGTACTTTAAAACACTTAAACCAACCAAAATACTAAAGGTAGCCTCCTACTTACTAATATGTGCAAAAGTTGGCCAGCACAAATGAATGTGTTGTTTTTCTGGTGCCTTGAATTCTAGTGTACCTAGTTTGTGGTTTGGATTTGTAGACATGTTATATGTTAGGGCCCAATTGTTTAGTTGCCTAATGTATAAGTTTATATACGGAGACTGTAAATAACTTATGTATTGTATTATCATTCATCATAGTAGAAAAACCCTCTCTGCTCTTGTCCAAGGACGTACGCATATATAATCTCGTTAAATCCTTGTGTCTTTTTTTTTTTCTTTTCCCTTAAGTGCTTGATTGATTGTGAAAATAAACACGATCTCTTAACAGAATCATACCTCCAAAATCACAAATTAAGTCGAAAATACCAGTCAAAGTTGATATCTAAAGCACCCAATATAATTGCACGCACAACACAGGTGACTGGCATTGATGAGTAATCATCCTCAGAAGCCAAAGCAACAATGTCAGGAGCATTACTTATCATCTTAACTTTAAGGAAAAAAATATTCACCTTATAAGTTATAAATCATCATTGTTGTTACTGCAAACTCAAAGGTCAATCGGGTGAAAAACTAGTAGATCATATTATCAGGAACACAAATCCGAGGTTGTAGAACAGTACTCTTGGAAGTTAAGAACTATGTATTTAATAGTATTGGCTCAAAATCTTTTAAATTCAGCATGTTTTTTTTTTTTTTTATCATATCTCACGCCCATTGTCTCCGTGGCTGGCTTCGAGATGTAATTAACACGACATCACTTGGGGAAAACTTATTTTTGTAAGCCTGAATGGTCGCAAACAAGAAGTTCCAAGCCATTCAAATGATTCTAAGTCCTGCAAAAAGCTATGCTTCACCCCAATGTTACACTTTGATTTGTTTTTCTGATCATTGATTTACTACTTTACAGGTCAGCACAAAATTTTCCTTCAACTTGGCATTCAGTGGACCTGCACCCGAGAGGATCAACTGTAGGCTTGCCATGATTGGCTTTGTGGCTGCCATGCATGGCCGTGGAGCCATATATCCAAGGGCCAAGATGTGTTTTCCATATCTGATCTCTGAAGGCGGAGTTGCATGGTTCGTGGGGACAAGTGTTGTGCTTCCTTTCGCTTCCCTTGTTTCAAGGGGCAACCCCGGAGTCTAACCAAGTCCACCCAGGGACCAACAATTTATTTATTTATTTATTTTTTTTTTTTTTTGACAGTGAAGAAGAGCTTGAATGTAATTAAGTAGAAGTAAAGGAAATACACAAGCCTCGCTCGAAGAATCCCATTACACGTAGTAATTTACAACAATGAATTTGACCTCAACGTAACTAAATGGAGCCTGGAGCGATCAATTGCATTGATACCTGCGCGACTGAATTTATTATTTAGGCACTAAAAATTATATTTCCAAGAAGCTTTTTTTTGACGAAACAAAGACACACGCCATTTAACAAAACCATGATTTTGTCAAACGCGGAATGTCATATAACACACACACCCATGCAAGATGCAAGCGATGTGGGACTTTGAAGAGCCACCACAAAGCATGAAGCAATGCAGACCCTCAAAGACACACACATGCAGACACAGACAAAAGGCACACAAGCCATATTTTTGTTTTTTTTGACGAAACAAAGACACACGCCATTTAACAAAACCATGATTTTGTCAAAAGCATCCTCACTTATTTCATTAGGGGTCATTTTCTTTACATATATATGGGCCGGACGTACAACCTCTACAGTGTCTTAATTAAGCATATAGACAGGAAAGAATGAGAAGAATACAACCTTTGCTATTTGTTATATTTACACAACCTCTTCTAGTATATAAGCATCTGTGGGCGTAAGGTATTGAATTGCATGCGGTACAGATCAAGCAGAACGTCCCTATGCTGATTCAACTCCCCGTTTTGATACTGCTTCTGAACTTCATCTTCTGCATGATTTTTTAGCTTCTGCATCAAAAAGCACATAACAATCAACGACAAAATAGAGCAAAAGCCTTTCATCATTAAGGAAATAAGAAAGCTGAAAGTGAACAGGCACCCAACCCCGGGTCTTCTCACAAATTACAAAGAAAAAGAACTTGGAAGTGGAACTTCCTATAGTTTTATGCTCTTTTTTGCCTATACTTAGAATCCAGCTTGTACAGACACAAGAAATTGAGCCAAATGTGTTTGTTTTGTAAGGTAATTATAATTTTATCATCTTTTCGAATGAGTAAATAGTTTTTTTTGTCCTTCCACTTTATCGATTTCACATTTGTTGTCCCTCTTTGTTTCTTTTCACTCATGGCATCTCTCAACTCTTGATTTACCGGATCATGTGGTCCTTTTTACCTGCTGCAGCAGGTTTGTGGTTATTGTGGAGCTGACACGTGGTACTGGAGCCCATGATCTGCAAAATTTTTTATTCTTTTTATCCTTTTTTATAATTTTCCAAAAATTTAACCTTAAAAATATTTATTTAAATTAGATTTTTTTTAGAAAATAAATATTAATTTCTAAATCTGCATTGAGAAAAAAATTAGATATGATCATCATATTCTCACCTAATCCCTCTATAATATTCCGGTTAATGAAATTGAACAAAATTAACCAAAATTAGAATTAAAAAAAAAACTAAAACAATCAGAGAGGCATATCTAATTCTAACCTATAAATTAAAAAAAAACAAACAATAAGGGAAATTAATATAATATTCCAGTTGTTAGAAATTAAAAATAAAATTTGATTAAATAAAAAATGATTAAATAAATAAGTTGTGTGTAGACCCCACTACCACCAGTCAGCTCCACAGCTATCAACCTGCTGCAGCAGGTAAAAAGAACCACGTGACCCGGTAAATTAAGAGATGAGGGACGACATGAGTGAAAAAAACGAAGAGGAGCAACAAATGCGAAATCGATAAAGTAGAGGAACAGAAAAAAACTATTTACTCGTAGAGAAATAAGCAGATGATAGGGAGCAAATCTGGGTAAATCCCAGAGAAGAGGGGGTTTATTTCAAACAAAAGGGCAGATTTCTCTAGAAGAGTAATCTTGCGTTACAAAGGAAAATAACAGAAAGGAGGTGAGGATTTAGAGTCTTTTACCTACTACTCATCACCATAAAATACTGGCCCTATTACACATATATATAGCTGCATTTCCCCGCTTTCTTAGCAACTACCTCTATCCTCTGCTACAGCTCAGCAGACAGAAATCCCAAGACGTAACCGTCTAGCTTTCTCGAAGGAATCCTTGCACAGTTACTCTGCCTACAAGGCACACACGTTGCTGCTGAAGTATCCAGATTGTGGGCCTGATTGCGTTCCTCTTGTTGGACTCGGGCTTTAGGTACACTTGTTTGGGTCTTACTCACAACATTACCCCCGTCCCGCACAAAAACCTTGTCCGTAAGGTTCAAATTAGGAAATTGGCGGCGAAGAGCCTCTGCATACTCCCAAGTAGCTTCAAACTCAGAGAAACCATCCCAGCGAACCAGCCATTGCTCAATTTGATGGTCACTCTCTGTGAGCACCCTCTTCTGCAAAATCTCGACTGGTTTCAAAACCAAAGTTTTGGTGGAATCCACTAAATGAAGAGGGGTAACCTGCTGCTCCGGAACACCTCTACACTGTTTCAGAAGGGAGACGTGAAAAACCGGGTGGATTTTAGCTGCTGCAGGAAGATCAAGTTTGTATGCAATGGCCCCGACTCGTTTGAGCACTTGAAAAGGCCCAAAATACTTCCTGCCCAACTTGGAATGTCGTTGCAGCCTCACAGAGTTTTGCCGATAAGGTTGTAGCTTGATATATACCCAATCTCCTTCTTGGAATTGCACTTCGCGGCGGGTTTTTATCAGCCAGGTTCTTCATGCGGTTCTGGGTATTGAGCAAGTTTTGCTTCAATTGGCGCAGGACAGCATCACGCTGTAGCATCTGAGACTCCACTAAAGCATTGCCAGTAGAACCCGGGACATAATGAAGAATAGTAGGGGGAACCCTGCCATATAATGCTTCGAACGGAGTCATTTTTGCAGATGTCTGGTAGGCTGAGTTGTACCAATATTCTGCCCATGGAAGCATGGCCATCCAGGAAGAAGGAGTATCAGCAACAAAACAGCGCAAGTACATCTCGAGGCACTTGTTAAGCGCTTCTGTTTGGCCGTCGATTTGCGGGTGATAAGTTGTGCTAGGTGTTAGGGCCGTGCCATGTAGGCGATTGATTTCTTGCCAGAAATTGGTGAAAAAGCGAGGATCTCTATCCGTAACAATGGAAACAGGTACCCCATGGAGTTTAATAACATTAGTGACAAACACCTTGGCGACATCTTCGCTGGAAAACTACCCCTTCAAACCATAGAAATGGCCATATTTAGAGAGTCTGTCCACGACCACCATAATGACTGTTTTTCCCTGAGACATGGGAAGGCCCATTATAAAATCCATAAAAATGCTATCAAACACCAAAGATGGAATGGGTAATGGCTGTAAGAGGGCGGTTGGGCTGAGTGAGGAGTCCTTCATTTGCTGGCAAACATGACATTCCGAAATCCACTTTTGGATATCCCTACGCATTCCTTTCCAATAAAAATTAAGAGATAGACGGTGTAGTGTTCGTGTTACTCCTGCATGTCCTCCCAGAGGTGAATCATGGAATTCTCGAAACAAGACAGGGCGCAATGGAGAGTCAGAAGGTACCACTAACCTGTCCCGAAAGAGAAGCAAACCATCTTTAAACTTGAATTCGGTATCCTGGCTGGGATGCATGGCCAGCTGTTGTTGAATAGCTATGAGTTCCGGGTGAGTATTATTGGTGGTGCGTAGCTGTGGAACAACAGACATGGTGGTTGCTGTCATGGCCGAAAAGGCTGCTGCAGGTATGCGAGACAAAGTGTCTGCTGCCAAATTCTGTTTCCCGGGCCGATACTGAACTTCAATGTCGTAGCCTAATAGTTTACTGATCCATTTTTGTTGTTCTGGAGTTTGAATCACTTGCTCCGTCATGTGTTTAAGGGCGTGCTGATCAGTAATAATTGTAAACTTTCTGCCCAGGAGATATTTTCTCCATTTTGCTACTGCTTGGGTAATAGCATGCATTTCACGATGGTAGGTGGAGGCCTTTTGCATCCGAGGACAGAGCTTTTGACTGAAATAGGCGATGGGATGCTTGTCTTGAGAGAGAACAGCTCCTATGCCGACACCCGAAGCATCTGTTTCAACCACAAAGGGTTTAGAAAAGTCTGGTAATCGTAAAATCGGAGTAGCACTTAAAAGTGTCTTCAGCTGTGAAAAAGCAGAATTAGCCTCGGTGGTCCAATTGAAAGCAGCTTTTTTGGGGTGGGCAAGAGGGGGCTAGTGTTTAAGAGGTTGGACTTGTAAATTCCCTTAGACAGGGCCACTTGTTGTTCATGAAGATGGGCCAAACGAAAGGCCTCTTCCAATTCGGTAGGCTGGGCTATAAGTACTTCGGTTTTGATTTCTGGTTTAAGTCCGGAAATAAAACATCTAACCAGAAAGAGAGGGGGAAGGTAAATGGTCTTATTCATCAGAGTTTCAAAACAACCTTGGTACTCACCGATGGTGGAATTCTGTTGGATTTTGGCGATCTGGCCTTCAGGGGACTTCAGGTCTTTGGATTGGAACCGTTTGATGATGGCTACACAGAAGGGATCCCAACCAGCTAATTGTTTGTTTCTGTGCATCCAGAGAAACCACTCAGCAGCCAAGTCAGCAAGGTAGAAGGAGGCGATGGTGAGACGATCCTCCTCTTGGATGTTGTAGAAATCGAAGTATCGATTTGCGAGAAAGACCCCTTAAATCTGGGTTAGTAGTCCCATCAAAACGGGTAACTCCACAGGGGCTGGCTTGTGGCGGCCTATGGATCCAAGTCCAGGGGAATCGTTGCCTGAGTAAGAGCCGGCTGGAGAACTCGATCCAAGTAGAGTCGCCGGAGGTGGTGCCGTCTGAAGCTGATTGAGCTTGTGCAAGATGCCCTTCAACGTGCTAGTGATTCCATCAACATCTTTGCGAAGTTGAGCGTTGGCTTCCTGCGTGGCCTTCATAGACTCCTCCAAGGTTCGAAATCTAGTTCCCTCTGCCATCGATGCAGAGGGCTCAATGAAAGCACCAATGTAGTGAAATAAGCAGATGATAGGGAGCAAATCTGGGTAAATCCCAGAGAGGGGGGTTTTATTTCAAACAAAAGGGTAGATTTCTCTAGAAGAGTAATCTTGGGTTACAAAGGAAAATAACAGAAAGGAGGTGAGGATTTAGAGTCTTTTAGCTACTACTCATCACCATAAAATACTGGCCCTATTACACATATATATAGCTGCATTTCCCCGCTTTCTTAGCAACTGCCTCTATCCTCTGCTACAGCTCAGCAGACAGGAATCCCAAGACGTAACCGTCTAGCTTTCTCGAAGGAACCCTTGCACGGTTACTCTGCCTACAAGGCACACCCGTTGCTGCTGAAGTATCCAGATTATGGGCCTGATTGCGTTCCTCTTGTTGGACTCGGGCTTTAGGTACACTTGTTTGGGTCTTACTCACAACATTACTCCTTTTCGAATTTAAGTTTCAATGATAGATCAGTACTGTAACATTAATTCTGCAAACGAGAATGAATAAGTAAGCAGAAAGAAACATAGCCTCTCATCTTCTTTTTCCGAGAAAACTGAAAACCAGCAGCATCTTATTATTCCTTGATCAGAATGCTATCAGAACTGCCTTTGCTACGGTAATAGTATGATTATGCTATAATCATTTGACCCAAAAACTCAGATTCTTTGCTTAGGCTTTACTTTGATAGTACTATACTAATATATATCCAGCCAAAACTTGATTCAAGATGCTAGCTTGTATCGAGGAATTTCATTATGTGCTAGTTAAATTTACAGCATGCCTTGGCTTTTATAAAAGCAAACAATGTTGCCTCTTACAGTGTCCAAAGAAAGATAAATTTCATAACAGAAATAGAATAAGCAGAATAAAGGGGATTGGTGCATTTTCTTCAAACTTGCAGCAAAGTAACTTGCAGAAGAAAGAAGAATTTAAAAGGAACATTTGAAGTGTAGTGAAGGTGCAAGGATCAAGAATGCAACAAAAAGTGAAATATAACTTCAAAATGTAAGTATCTATGAGCATCATGAAGGATAAGAATCTTACCTCCAGATGAAGATCAACAGGAAATAAAGAATGCAACAAAAAGTGAAATATAACTTCAAAATGTAAGTATCTATGAGCATCATGTAGGATAAGATACATACCTCCAGATGAAGATCAACAGGAAATAAATTTATGGCGCTGGGATCAAATTTTAATCCACTGAACCAGGAGAACATGACAAAACATAACGGTTAGCGATTGAAAAGTACAAAAGCCATGCAGTTAAATAATCACAGACGCAGTGGGAATATTATTAATAACAATCATAATGGATGGGCAGGGGATGAGTTTGGAGAGACGGAGGAAGAAACGTACCAATTGGACAGTGCTAGCCGCCAAATGTATGGTGTAGGTGACTCTCTTGTTCATATGAGAATGTAACTGAGTAAACATCTGTGAAATTAACATTAGAGTCAAAATGCCATGAAGAGGGCAAAGAGAAAAGTGTTAGGCCCGGTGGCACTATCTTGCGGAAATAATATCACCTCACAAGGAAATAAACAAGTGGAGGACAAAAAGAGATAAATGACACACAGTATTTAACGTGGTTCACCCAAACACCGGGCTACGTCCATAATCCCGATCCCACCGGAAAAACTTCCACTATAAAAATAGTAGGCTTACAAGAGAGACTTCCCTAAATTTTAGGGGTATAACAAACCTAGAGTTCTACCCAAAATAGTGCCCCACAAGGTGTTTCCCAAGTGTTTGTCAAAAATACCCCTAAGGTATTTTTTCTCACTATTTTGTCACTCCCTAATTTAAGAGGGGATT
>JAKUCV010002435.1:20901-31164 GCA_028386065.3 Turnera subulata | reverse complement strand
ATAATTTTAACTTTTTTCAAATAATCAACTCATAATAATGGTTCTATATTATATTGTTCTATTGCTGAATTATAGATTCGTTATGTAGTACCCAAAATAAAATCAAAGAAGAATAATGCAAGGTATTGCTAAAACTTTTTTAGAAAGATATTGTTAAAAACATTAAAGTACACACAAAAATTGAATTAGGTAGATTAATTAGTAAAAAAATTTTTAATAAATTAAAAATCGAAAAACAGTTGAATAGTTAACAAAAACTATGAATAAGAACAATAACTGCGAAAAAGAGTAATAACGAAAAAGATTAATTACAAAAACTAATTCTAAACAATAAATATCGGTTTTTCTATAATGTAAAAAAAGTTTTTGATGAGATAGTCAATGAAAACTACCAATAAGAACAAAGGCTAGGAAAAAGAATAACTAAAATTAAAATAATTAAAATTATATAATCTATAATATCAAAAGGAAGGTTTTTACTGCATATATTCTATAAGTATTCTCTTTTAAAATTTTGTATTATGTAGTAATGGAGAAATAAAATTGTATTGTTTTATGTGTTTCAAAGAAATAGACATATGAATTGCGCAACGTAAACACATAAATTAACCCGTAGACAATGATTTTAACTTTTGTCAAATAATCAACTCATAATAATGGTTCTTTATTATATTGTTCTATTGCTGAATTATAGATTTGTTTTTTAGTACCCAAAATAAAATCAAAGAAGAATAATGCAAGGTATTGCCAACAAATTTTGAGAAAGATATTGAGTAATAACGAAAAATAATAATTACAAAAAATAATTCTAAACAATACATATCTGTTTTTCTATAATGTAAAAAATTTTTTGATGAGATAGTCAATGAAAACTACCAATAAGAATAAATGCTAGGAAAAAGAATAACTAACATTAAAATAATTAAAATTATATAATCTATAATATCAAAAGGATTAACAAATATTACTGAAAATAATTAATTTATAAATATTAATTCCAATGCAAACACTAATTCTAAGCAATTTGTATCGGTTTTCTTATAATGTTAATCATTGTTTACATTATATATAAGTTTTAATCAAGATAATAATTAATATGTAAGCCTTTATTTTATATTTTCTCAATAACTACCAAGAATTACGAAGAATGATAATTACTGTAAAATAATAGAACTATGGAGAAGAATAGTCGAAGCGTTAACAAAAAAATATGAACAAGAATAACTTCTACGAAATAGAATAATTATGAAGAAGAATAATCACAAAAGATGTATTTGTATTATTATCAATAAGAAATATGAACAAAAATAATGGAAGAATAGTCGAATAAACAACAAAAAAATACAAAAAATAACAATGTATACGGAAAAAAATAATAATGGAAATAATTATCACAATGACTGATGTGTTTGTAGTTATCATTAGCAAGAATTATAAAAAAAAATTTGAAGTACAGTGGAATAGTTAATGAAAACTACCAACGTGAACAACTAATACAAAGAAAATAATAGTAAAAAATAATAATATAATTTAGAATATTAAAGGAATAACAAATATTATTAATAATAACTTATAAATTCCTATTATAATACTAAAACTAATTCCTATTACAATACTAAAACTATTCTAAACAATTTCTTATCCATTTGTCTAGATTATTAAAAAAAATTTGACTTTATAGTAAGTTCCTAAAGCTTGGGAATGGTGGGGGAAGAAACTACAATTAAAATCATCCAGAATTACTGCTTTTGGGCTTTTATTTTTCTATATGTTTACATTACATATAATTGTTTTAAAAAAATAATTAATATAAAAATATTTATTTATATTTTCTCAACAACAATTATGAACTACGGTGTACAATAATTGTTGAAAATCAATAAAACTATGACAAAGCACTGCCGAAGAGTTAGCGAAAACTACAAATAGGAATAACTTTTGTGAAAAAATAATCCTAGAGAAAAATAATTATAAGAAATCATGACATATATTTTTTTGTAATTTATTATCAATATGAATTGCAGAGAAGAAAAATTGATTTATAAATTCCTATACTAATACAAAAATCAATTCTAAACAATTTGTATTTGTTTGTTTAGAATATTAAGAAAAAAAGTACTAAGAATTATGAAGAATAATAATTACTGAAAAACAATATAACTATGGGGAAAAAGTGCCGAAGAGTCAACGAAAACTATGAACAAGAATAACTTCTACGAAATAGAATAATCTTAAAACAAGAATTCATGACAGATGTATTTGTAATTTATTATCAATAAAAACTATGGAGAAAAAATCGAAAAGTAGTTGAATAGTTAAGGAAAACGGCCAACAACAGCGACCACTAAATTTCTTTGTAAGTCCCTTTCAAGAAAATGATTGATATGTAAGTCTTTATTTATAATTTCTCAACAACTACTAAGTATTAAGAAGAATAATAATTACTGAAAAGTAATAAAATTATAATGTTTATCAAAAGAGTAATTAGAGGAAGACAGATATATTTGCATTTTATTATCAATACGAACTATGGTGAAGAAAAATCAAAGAATAATTGAATTGTCAATGAAAACTAGGAATAAGAACAATGACTACGAAATAGAATAATAACGGAAAATAATAATCACAAGAATTCATTGCTGATGTGTTTGTAGTTTATTATCAACAAGAAATATGAAAAAAAATATAAAAAACAATAGAATAGTCAACCAAAATAGGAACAAAGACTACAAGAAAGAATAATAATGGAAAATAATAATATAACTCAACAATCCCCTTTATTAATAATATAATTCAATAATAAAAGTTATATAATTTAGAATATCAAAGAATTATCAAATATCATTAATAATAATCAACTCATAAATTCTTATTCTAATACAAAAATTAATTCTAGATAATCCATTGGTCTAGATTTTGGAAAAAAAATATTTGTGTACATTATATATAAGTTTCTCTTAAGATAATGATTAATATATGAGTATTTATTTATATTTTCTCAACAATTACCTAAAAATACGAAGAACAACAACTATTAGAAATAATAGAACTATGAAGAAGAATACTCGAAAAGTCAGGGAAAACCATGAACAAAAATAATATTTATCGAAAAGAATAATCATGAAGAAGAATAATCACATGTGCTCGTGACAGATGTGTTTGTTATTTATTATCAAGAAGAACTATGGAGAAGTCAAGTAGTCAACGAAAACTACGAACAAAAACAATGACTACGAAAAAAGAAAATAATGCAAAAAAATTATAATTTGAATTCATTACTATGTGTTTGTAGTTTGTTGTCAATAAGAACTTTGAAGAAGAAAAATTGAAGTACAATCGAATAGTTAACATAAACTACCAAAAAGAGCAATGACGACGAAAATGAACAATAAATAAAAATACTAATATAATTTAATAATCACCTTCATTAATATAATTTAACAATTACAATTATGTAATTTAAAATAAAAAAAGGATTAACATAAATCATTAACGATAATTGATTTATAAATTCTTACTCAACTACGTAAACTAATTCTAAATAATAAGTATCCGTTTGCCTAGATTATAAAAAAAAATTTTTTTTCATTATATATAAATTTCTTCTCAGGATAATGATTAATACTATACCACGCAATTTAAAAATTATAATACAGTATCACGTGCATCGCACGCGTAGGAAGAAACTAGTCTATATATAAAATAATGAAGGCCAATGTTTGGGGTATTTTAATAATTTCGGACTAAGAATTGTATTACGATTGCTTATGTTTGGGGTATTTTAATAATTTCGGACTAAGAATTGTATTCTAAAAATTGTATTAGAATTGCTTGCTAGTCGGCGTCAAAATTAGGAATTGGTCATTTGTAAAAGAATAAATAGTTATAATAATCTATTTTAATAATTTCGGACTAGGAATTGTATTACAATTGCTTGTTAGTCGGCCTCAATACCAAAAAAACAAATAATTATAAGTAGGGGTATATAATTAAGGGGTATTTTAATAATTTCACCATGTTTGGGATATTTTAATAATTTCGGACTAAGAATTGTATTAGAATTGCTTGCTAGTCAGCATCAATATTAGGAATTGGTCATACGAAAAAAAAGCAAATAGTTATAATAATCTATTTTAATAATTTCAAACTAAGAATTGTATTACAATTGCTTGCTAGTCGGCATCAATACAAAAAAAAAACAAATAATTATAAATAGAGATATATAATTAAGGGGTATTATTATTTCTCTATAATAATCCGTTTCGCTGCGTTGGTGCTTTTATATATAGTATAGATAGATTGGTTAATTAATTTGGGTTTGCAATTTAATTAGCACTTAGGAATGCTGGGAATATAGAATCCATGTAGGGTGTACGATACTTAATTTCCTGTCCTTTTCTATTAATTGCAACGTTGGAATTAATCAAGGCCGGCTTGAGTAAGATATATTAACCTGAAGGGTAGGTTGGTCTTGGATTTGGAGAACTTTTCAATGAAATATTAATTTTAAGTGTTGGCAGTAGGACGGCTGTGGTGAAAGGAACTCGGGTGGCTAATTAAGGATAAACCAATCCATAAAATCTTTGGCACAAGCTAATTAAACTATATTATTCACCAATTAGTGTTGATAGAAATAGTTCAAATAAAGTTGAAAACATCAAAATTCTTTTGGTACGGTCATTGACCTATGGTGCCATAGTGTGAGTCACGGTAGGATTTGAATGAACCAGTGCTAAATCCTTCTGGTATCTTTACTTCATGTTGGCTACAGGACAAGGATTATAAAACCTTTGTGCAACTAATGACAAGTGAAAAATAGACAAGGCATGCATCCACCGAAAGAAGAGGCATATTAGGCAAGGAACTATTGATGTACAATTAAAAAGATGAAGCACACACCATATCAAAGGATAGGCAATGCGAATTTAGCCAAGGTCAATCATAAATAGTCTTGCATACTCGGAGATTAGTGCATATATATTCACAGAAACACATTCACGTCAAAAACAAAATTCTACGAGCAAATTTAATGCTTGGTTTTACCAAGATTTCTGCAACAAACAATCCCGACAAAAACACTTACGAAAAACCCATCTAATCTTCATATAAGAAGACAGGTTTTGTACTCGGCAGCTAAGAATTTACATGTCCATCAAATAAATCATCTTGCAGTTCTGAGATAAACACAGCTTTTTCGCCAAATCGATCGCCTGCAGGAAAATTTCATCATAGTGTAAGGGCAATATAGATGTGCGAAACATCTTTGAAGAAGAGAGTGGCATCAACTATTCATTAATAATAGGTGGAGAAAGGCAACGTACCCAATCAAATCCGCTTCGATGGACCGATAACCTTCGACTTTTCATGATCATGTTTAGAATCCAATCCACATTCTGGGCAGTCGAAAGGGTAGTCTACAACATAAAAGGTTAGGCGGTTCATTAGCCACCCAGAAAAGTCGAGATCAAATTAACCACAGAACAACCAAGAAAATTCTTATGATCCTTGCCTTTTTTCAAAGGACTAGCTAGGTGCAAACAAGATAGGAACATGTAGTTCGAACGAGAATCACATTTGAGGAAGGAAATTACAATTAATGTGAGAACACCATCCTAAGGAAACAAATAAAGTCCAGCCCCAAAAGCTCAAAAACAAGGTTACCCATGAGTTTGGATGGGATCTAAGTTTCAGGCCAGATGGGGCAGTCATGCAGGGGTCATGAATTGGTAGAGGGGGTTGGGTTATAAAAAATCAAAACAACACAAATTAATGCTGTATTAGAAGAATGGTCGCCATTACTATGCAGCAAATATGGAAAGCAATGGATAAATTCCCATTTCAGCAACAGAAGATAGATCCTTACAAGACTCTAAGACACTAGCCGAAGCATGAGATGTGCTTTGATATAAGTAACACGCAAACAAAAAAATAGCATTCAACATTAATGCAGGAGATTAATGTACCAATCCAGCCGGTGGTGGGATCAAGCTTGAAACGAGGATCCTCAAGCAGCGGAGAATCACGAGTGAAAACTCTGGTGACATGCTGTTTGAAGTCTTTAGAAAAGGCTGCACTGTGGATTTGGGCATAAACAGTTGTGGGTCTGGGTGTTGGATCGTAGATCAACGCTGTGAACTGGAAGTGGGTGACACAACCAACACGCATGACGATTTCGTCGCAACCGTCAATCATCTTAGTAAGTTCTAGCTGAAAACCCTCCTTGTTCCTGTAATATTCAATAGCCAATTGGGCAGGCTCCCCAGCCAGGTCGTCTAAATAAGTCGGGTAGCAGTCAAATGCTATCCTGTCAGGAGAGAACAATTAGAAAACCAACAACAGCAGCTGCAGTTAAAGGGAATATAGTGATACTTGTTGCATCGTTCCTCAACATTTATCATATATAACACATAATAATAATCTCTGCACTAAAAGGATTACCAAATGGATATCAGATGCAACACCCTAGCTAGGTCAAAACTCAAAAGCGTCAACCAAATGAATTGCAATATCAGAATACCCCCACATGAGCTCAATCCAACCAAAAAAGAAAAAAAGACTTGGAATTTAAAATCTTTACTTTTTGGATCGTTCATGAGCCTCATCAACGATGGCACGGCGTTCTTCGTCTGTTTGATGAAGACTTCAATTGGAAACAGACATCAAAAAATCAGAATCAATATTGCTAATTATAAAAAAGCACAAATATGATAAAAACACATAGAATCAATATTGCTAATCATAAAAAGCACAAATATGATAAAATACATAACATACAAAAGTTCCCGCAATAACTTGGCAGCTCTACTGATATCTCTTCTCTGGCGGGACGTTGCGGGTTTAGAGAGTTGGCGCTTCCGGGCTCTCAAAGCATACCCTGGTGGTGGCGGCGCAGGTTGAGGGTTAGGGTTTGATTCTACCATCTCGGGTGCCCCTCCTTCCTTCCCCTTGCCCGATCTTCTACCTACTCGACCCATTTAGTTTTCTATCGCTTTTCTTTTTTCTTCTTGTTTTCTCTCGAATTCGATTCTTTCGGTTCCCTACCAAAGAAAGAAAAGAGAGGAATATATATATATATATATATATATATATATATATATATATATATGTGCGTCTGCATGCCTGCTACGGTTTCTCTTGTCTGCCTCGCTTTTGCTAGGGTTACTCTCGATTTGGGTCAGGGGCCCAAAATTTTTGAATCACCTTTCTTGTTTAAAAACATTTATCTTTTTTATCAAAGGTCGGGATGTTGCCACGTCTACGGCTAATGATTTATTCCGTTAAGTTTTAACTGACGGAACCCTAATTACATGGAAGAAAAATGATATTTCCTTGGTACAGTTATTCCTTAAAACATGAAACATATCCAACTCACCAATTACATTCATGGTAAAATCAGAAACAAAGGGCATTTTGTTTCTCACTCTCACTCACTTCAGGCTATTCATCACGACATAAACATGACAGGCAAGTATAACATACTGTTAACTTCAAAATCAATTACAATTACACGTATTTCATGTTAGCCATATACTTAATGTACTCAGTTTGTGAAAAGAATACATTCAGAAGCCAATGATGAGCTTCCAGTGAGCAATATTAATTTTCAGAGAGATAAAATTTAGCATTCAATGAATAAGTATTTACCTTTCCTTTGTGATTAGATAATCAAACTCCACGAGGTTGAGGTTAACAAGCTCAGTTGTTTCAGCCAGCCAGGTAAGTTTCAACTTTGTGGTCATCACAGATCCTTCAAGATGCAATACTCCAGTCAACTGTGTGACATTTCCATCTTGGTCCTTTCCAGTTTCAGTAATAATGGCATTTCCCCAGTCCATCAGTGTGACCTCTTCATTTGCTGAGATGGACAGGGCATCGATCGGCTTGATCTAGCCAAATACTCTTTGTGTAAGTTGTGGCCTTCTCTCCAGCACCCTCATGCTTCTTATGCCTTGGGATTATGCGAACAAATGGTTTCTCGGGGCCATAATTAGTCAAGGTCAACAGCTCACGCCGTTCCTCAATGACAGCAGTATGTCTGGGACACACAGGATCGATAATCTTCTTGTTAATCGTCCAAAGTTTGTCCCATTCCATCAGATTGAGGTTTTTGGAAGCCCCCTGAAAGAATATTACACTTTAAAATTACACTAGCATATCTGACAAGAAGCAACGAATGCAGGGTAATGTGCGTATCTACAAAGATGGCACATGTGAGCAAGTTATTTCGTACTAGAAATCAAATGTTACAACATTGTTGTTATGTTGATTTGCAGTTGATAACAAGTCATCCAAAGAGGCACAAATTGCCAAGCTTAGAAACTTAAAGAAAATTCTTGTCCGTCAAATTCATGGAGGAGAGTCAATAATTTTCCTTCCTTTTAAATTTCCATGATTAGAAGGACCCAAGAATCATGCTTATGGTTGCACTTCCTTCTGCTGCTGGTGATCACTTTCTTCTCACCATATATATTCACAAAGATTAATATGGGATCTCCTCCTAAGTTCTGTGCATGCTCTTAATTGGTGAGATCCAACTCCTGTCTTATAATACTCAGTACTATGCTTTTTCTATAGCATTATATCATCTAAAGTCTTTTCAGTTATATATGGCTGCTTCTTCATCCAATGATCATCCACCGGCCAAAAGAAGAAAAACTAGCAATGATGATGATATGGCCGTGAAGAAGTATGATGTGTTCCTCAACTTTAGGGGCTGTGATACACGCTTTGGTTTCACTACTAATCTCAAAGAAGCTCTGTGCGACAAGCTGGGAATCGAAGTGTTCCTGGACGAAGAGGGTCTTCGCGGAGGAGATGATATATCGCCCGTTCTATTACAAAGAATCCAAGAATCCAACATTTCTGTGGTGATCTTCTCCAAGAACTACGCAGATTCTCCTGGTGCTTGGATGATCTCGTCCAAATCCATCATCAGTGCATGCAAACTCATCATCCATTGAACCGATACGCAGCCTTACCGGTCTTCTACGGGGTGGATCCAACAGAGGTTCAAGAGCTGCAGGGTGATTTCGGGAAAGCATTCATGGGATTACTCCAAGCACCAGGACATCATCCATGGGATTACTTTTCAACTATAAATTAGAAAAGTATAGCTATACTGTTTGGCCAAGTGATTATTCTAGTGCTCGCAAAATTGCAGATCTGTTGTAAAACAATTGGATTGCATGCTCATGAACGGGAAGAAGAAGAAGAGATCAAGGAGAAGAGAAAAGGATATTGCTCATGAACGGGTCCCATCTGTTTACCCCCGTCAATTTACTATTTCTTTATCTCATTATATATATTACAAAGAAGGTGGCAAAGTATTACTTTGGTCCTTCAAGATGACATTCACTACATATTGATCCCTCGGAATAATATATTTATAACACTCCCCCTTGAATGTCATTGTGCATCGGGTAGAATACGCTTTAGGGACAACTGCCTCATTAAAAACCTTACCAAGAAAAACCCAGTGGGATAAAAAACTTGGTGAAGGAAAAAACAGTGCAGTGCGTATTCTACTCCCCCTCATTTTGGCCTCCATAGATTTCCTGATATCGTTGCATGCCGATCGTCCTTGTCAGCTTCTGGTGACGTGTATTTTGTCTGATCATATCTTCAATTGGACAGAGTTGGCAGCATAATCTTCATAATTTTTGTCGTTGGAGCGTCTATCTTGCCATCTTGTTTTTGTAGCCCCGATGATATTGCAATATCATGTGTAAAGTTGTGGTTGATGTCTGTCTCTGCTTTATGTGGACTGAATAAGGGATCTACATCTGCAAAATCAGCTTTACTCTCTTTCGGGTTTACTGAATTACACATTTGTTATTCCCCGAAGATAAGAGCAAATACATATCTTGCCAACAGGCTTAAGTCATAAGCTTCAGGCTTTATTTTCTTAGCAATACCTATTGCATTTCGACAGGGTACTCCAGGACCAGTCTAATGGCACGGTATTTGGAACCTTCTTCGGAAGTTCCAATCACAAAACATATCCATACTCAAAATGATTTAAATTATGTAAAGATCAGTTCAAATCTATTTTGTAATTTCCCGGGAATTAGTTGCTTCAGGCAACTTGGATCCTTCAGGGATCTTCATGTATATATCATGACTTATTGATCCATATTAATAAATAGGCTGTAATAGCATTCACTAGATGCATTTCAAATTCTTTTCATATAATGCCAGACTTATTAACATAATTGCATCCACCACAGGGGAGTAAATCTCCTCATAATTAAAATCAGGTCGTTC